>JAJIBD010024007.1:0-94005 GCA_021461705.1 Cryptotis parvus
AATGTCCTCCCTGCTATGCTATCACTCCAGCCCCTAGAAGTGAAACATCTTTACAAATATGTCATGCATACTTAACATTATTTCTCTAATAATATACATTATTTTTCTTTACCAAGATAAAATAACTCTGCTTACCATATTGAATCTTTTATTTAAAACAAATACTTTTTTTTTTTTTTTTTTTTTTTTTTTTTTAAACATTTTATTATACCACCGTGAGATATACAATTACAACGTTGTTCACACTTGGGGGTTTCGGTCACACAGTGTTCCAGAACCCCGCCCTCCACCAGTGCCCATTTCCCACCACCAATGTCCCCAATTCCCCCTCCCCCCCACATCCCGCCTAAATGGCAGGTTCTTTATCTCCTCTCCTCTCCCTCTCTCTCTCCTCCTTCTCCCACACATTGTGGGTTGCACTACGTACACTTAGAAGCCATCATTTGCATTTTTTGTCTGTCCTTAATGCTCAGTTCTATGTTAGCATCAGAACTTTAGACATTTATTCACTCATGTTCCTTTCTCTATCTAAACCAACCTCTGACTCCCACCCGCTTGTGGTAATTTCCACTTTTGGTAAGATCACCTAGTATATTTATGCCATGCAAATAAATGCAGTCATTCTATGTCTCTCTCCCTTTCCTTCTGACTAATTTCACTCAACATGATTCTTTCCATATCCATCCATTTATAGCAAAATTTCATAACTTCATTTTTTCTGACAGCTGCATAGTATTCCATCGCGTAGATGTACCACAGTTTCTTTATCCAGTCATCAGTTCTCGGGCATACTGGTTGTTTCCAGGTTTTGGCTATTGTGAACAGTGCTGCTATGAAAATAAAAGTGCGGATTGTGTTTCCGCTGTGCGCTTTTGGCTTTCCAGGGTATATTCCCAGGAGCGGTATGGCTGGGTCAAAGGGGAGCTCAATTTCTAGTCTTTGGAGGAATGTCCATATTGTTTTCCAAAAAGGTTGTACAAGTCGACATTCCCACCAACAGTGTATGAGAGTCCCCTTTTCCCCACATCCACGCCAGCACTTGTTGCTTTTACCCTTTTGGATATGGGCCATTCTCTGTGGTGTGAGGTGATATCTCATTGTTGTTTTGATTTGCATCTCTCTGATGATTAGTGATGATGAGCATTTTTTCATATGCCTTTTGGCCATTCGGATTTCTTCCTTGTCAAAGTTTCTGTTCATCTCCCTCTCCCCATTTTCTAATGGGGTTGGCTGTTTTTTTTTTATATAGCTGTACCAGTGCCTGATATATCCTGGATATTAACCCCTTATCAGATGGGTATTGGGTGAATATTCTTTCCCATTCCGTCGACTGTCTTTCTATCTTGGTCACTGTTTCTTTTCGAGGTGCAGAAGCTCTTCAGTTTCATGTAGTCCCATATATTTATATTTTCTTCTAGTTGCTTTGCTAATGGTGCTTCACCTTTGAAGATGTCTTTAGCATCGATGTCGTGGAGGGTTTTTCCTATATTTTCTTCAACATACTTTATGGATTCAGGTCTGACATTGAGATCTTTAATCCATTTTGAACTGATTTTTGTGCAAGGTGTTAGACACAGGTCCAAATTCATTTTTTTACATGTAGCTGTCCAGTTTTCCCAGCACCACTTGTTGAAGAGGCTTTCCCTTACTCCAGTTTGGACTCTTTGCACCTTTATCAAAGATTAACTGATCATGTCTTTGAGGGTGGGTGTCAGGATACTCAACTCTATTCCATAGGTCCACCGGTCTGTTTTTATTCCAGTACCACGCTGTTTTAATTACTGCTGCTTTGTAGTACAGTTTGAGGTTGGGAAAGGTGATGCCTCCCATCTTCTTCTTCCCAAGGATTGCTTTAGCTATCCGTGGGGGGCTTATTATTCCATATGAATTTCAGAAGTGTTTGGTCAATTTCTTTAAAGAATGTCATGGGAATCCTTATAGGAACCGCATTGAATCTGTCCTAACGCTCTAGGGAGTATTACCATCTTAACAATGTTAATTCTCCCCATCCATGAGCAGGGAGTGTGTTTCCATTTCCTCGTGTCCTCTTTTTTATTTCTTGAAGCAGTGTCTTGTAGTTCTCTTTGTATAGATCCTTTACACACTTGGTTAAGCTGATTCCTAGGTATTTGATTTTCTGTGGCACAATTGTGAATGGAATCAATTTCTTAATATCCCTTTCTTCTCTTTCGTTATTTGTGTATAGGAAAGCCACCGACTTTTGGGTATTGATTTTGTACCCTGCCACTCTACTATACCTATCTATTGTTTCTAAGAGTTTTTGGGTCGAGAGTTTAGGGTTCTCTAGATATAATATCATGTCATCTGCAAATAATGATAGCTTGATTTCTTCCTTGCCTATCTGGGTGCCCTTAATGTCCTTTTCTTCTCTGATTGCTATGGCGAGTACCTCCAGTACTATATTGAATAAAAGAGGTGAGAGAGGGCAACCTTGTCGTGTTCCTGATCTTAAGGGGAAGGCTTTCAATTTTTCCCCATTGAGAATGATACTCGCTGTGGGCTTTTGGTAGATGACTTTGACTATCTTGAGGAAACTTCCTTCAATTCCCATTTTCTGGAGGGTTTTAATCATGAATGGGTGCTGGATCTTGTCAAATGCTTTTTTCTGCATCTATCGATAGGACCATATGGTTTTTATTTTTTCTCTTATTGATGTGATGTATTATGTTGATTGATTTGCGAATGTTGAACCATCCTTGCATTCCCGGGATGAATCCTACTTGGTCATGATGTATGATCTTTTTGATGAGTCTTTGGATTCTGTTTGCTAGTATTTTGTTGAAGATCTTAGCATCTGTGTTCATCAAGGAGATTGGTCTGTAATTTTCCTTCTTTGTATTGTCTCTCCCTGCTTTGGGTATCAGGGTGATATGCGCCTCGTAGAAGCTGTTTGGGAGTGTTTCTGTTTCTTCTATTTCCTGGAAGAGCTTGAACAGGACTGGCAGTAGGTCCTCCTTAAAGGTTTGGTAGAATTCGCCAGTGAACCCATCTGGACCTGGGCTTTTGTGTTTGGGCAGACTTTTTAATTACTGTTTCAATTTCCCGATGGTGATAGGCTTATTTAGGTATTGGAGGTGACATCACAACAGAAAAAACAGAAATACAAAAGATCATCAGAGGTTATTTTGAGAACCTGTATGCCACAAAACATGAGAACCTAGAAGAAATGGATAAATTCCTGAAGTCCTATAACCTCCCCACGATTTAAAACAAATACTTTTAAGAAAAAATGTATAGCATATATTTGCACCAATAGAATGACGTAATATTAGGAATATCAATTCAGTCTTACGGCAGAGCCTGGCAAGCCACTGTATTTTATTTGATATACCAAAAACTAGTAAAAATTATGGACCTCAAGTCCATGACCTGAAGAATGGTTTGAGGCTCTTCCTGTGCCTGGAGCAAGCAGATGCCCTTGGGCTACACTTGCTTGTGATAGGATGTAAGGAGATTTACTGGTGCCTACTCAAGCAAATTTACTGGTGCCTACATAAACAATGGGAAGACAGTAACAGTGATACAGTGATCTATTCAGTTTTACTTTTTTGATTGTCTTTTATTGCCATTTATATAGTAGATTAAAAAACATATATATACATATATATACATATATTTCTAGACTACAGAGATTTGTTTCTTAAAATAATTCAATAACTATATTTTGAAAAACATTTTCATGATTTCCACCTTCCATAAAATAATACTTTTATTGTCTATGCCTTGGCTATTAACAAGTTAACAAATAATTAATAATACAACATGAATATATTCAAAACAAAGGCATGCTTATGCAGAATGTAGTTGCTTAAATGCAATTACTTTTTTTCTAAATTTGCCTTTGGAAAGAACAATTTGAGCAAGTGGGGCTGGAGAAAGTATACAGGTCAATCACTTGCCTTGAATATGAAAATCCAACCTGGTATTCTACTCCCAAGGCTGCACATGGGCCCCTGAGCACCATCAGCAGTGATTCTTGAGCATAAAAAGAAAATTATGCCTTGTGTGGGCCCACACAGCTAATAAAAACGTTGAAAATGAGTTCAGTCTATTACCAATCTCTTCAGGTAACAGGAATGACTTATGTTATAAAAAAAGAAAAGTTTCAGGAATTGTGTTTTCCCTAACTCCAGATTGATACTACTTTATTACCAAAAAATTTACCAAATTTCCTTTGTCCATTTTTATTTTCTGCTAAATATTTTGGTTTCTAATTCTCTTGTATCTATAATGCCAACTTTTACAACATAACTTGCTGAAAATAAAATGGTATTTTTTCTCTTTTTTTAGAATACACTACATAATGCAAAGTAGTGGTTTTCTACTTATTAAACAGAAAACAATTGCTGTCTGAGTTTTAGACTCTAGATTAATTAGCTCACAGAGTATAAAGAGATTGTTTCTCTTGAATTTGAAGTTAATGCCTGAGATTTTTGAAGCTGTTATGATGCAGAGCAACTTAGAGATTTTTATCTATGACAATAAATATCATAAAAATAGACTTAAATATTAAGTACCCAGGTATGCTGTAGATGTGACATTATATGTGAATAATTTTTCACTTTCAAATCTCTAAAATCATGACTAAACTTTTTGTCTTATAAATCTTTATTTTTGCATTACCTACCAAATGCTCAATTTTGCTTCCTTATTTTCAGGTTTATGTCAATCCACAGAGAATAAAAACATTTAGTAATGAGATAGATGGCTGGCCTGAGACTATTCATACAACATCTGGCATTAGAAGTTCAGCAGATTGTTAGAAATGATAATTTTATATTCTGACTTTTATTTACTTGCATTAGTTATCTTTAGAAACAGAGAAGATAGTTCATTTATCTTTTTAAAGGTTATACTTCATTATAATCTCTCAGGCTTCCTTTGGAAGTCACAATCTGAAAGCAATTTTATAAATTTGTCATAGGTAAAGAGAAATGTTATAGACAATTGACAAATACCATAATAAAACAAATGAATCCCATAAGTTATTTAGAATTATGCTTATGGTGCCAATGTTTCATACAAAGTACTTTGACCAACTTTAGAAAGTATCTATATTATGGAAATTATTGTTAAATATTTGGTGCTAATGTGAAAATAGTGAGATAAAATGAACAATGTGCTTTGGAATTTATTTTTCTTATGACAGTGCAGTGCTATAAAAGCAGGACATAAGTTTATATTAACAAACATTTCAGTTTTAATAACATGGTATTTGGTCTTTATAGAGCTGAATGGGAATTAACTATAGAAAATCATAAAACCTCAAATTAAAAGTTTGCATCAAAGTATAATCACTTTCTTGGCAAATACTGCTTTGTTGGCATCATTTGAACTTCATATAGTTCTCTGAAGAAAACATTTTCAACATGCAGAACAATTTAATCTTAAAAATCCAAATTATTTGTTTACTTAAAATGCAAACGTAAATTATTTTCTGAAAATATGCACACATATGATTCTCAGTAGCCACAAACACCACTCTTGGGAGCACAAATGCCAAATATTTTCCTTCTAACAATTAGACTTATAAGTCTATTTTTAAGAAAACTAAGGTATATAATTTATGGTTTATCTAGTAATTTTGCTCAAAGTGTTAAATGTGGTACATGCAGCATTGTTACTTAAATAAGTAGCAATAATAGGATCTGAATCAGATCCTATTTTAGAGCTTATTAACGAAAGAACTACACTGCTACACATATAATAACAAATGAGGATGGCTCTGTAGCACAATCAACCATATCCACACAGTAACCAAGCTCATTGAGGTTTGTAGGGAGTACAAGATGCCGCTCTGTCTCCCGTTCATTGATTTACAGAAAGCCTTTGATTCTGTGGAGACTGAAGCAGTCATTGAAGCCCCTAGTCAAACCAGGGTGTTCAAACCCAATACATCAAGATCCTTCGTGAGCTGTATTACGGATTCACCAACAGGATCTCACCATTCTACAAAGAGGTGACCATTGATGGCAAAAGAGGGGGTTCGAGGGCCGGAGCGATAGCCCAGCGGGTAGGGCAATTGCCTTGCACACTGCCGTCCTGTGCTGGCCTGGATTCGATCCCGGCATCCCATATGGTCCCCCAAGCACCACCAGGAGTAATTCCTGAGTGCAGAGCCAGGAGAAACCCCTGAGCATTGCTGGGTGTGACCCAAAAAGCAAAAAAAAAAAAGGGGGGTTCGACAGGGTGATACCATTTCACCAAAACTCTTCAGCGCCACCTTTGAGAACATCATGTGACAATTAAAATGGGAAGGAATGGGAGTGAAGATAGATGGTTGGCAACTACACCACCTCCGCTTCGCTGATGACATCGTTCTAATAACACTAAACATTAGCCAAGCGGCACAAATGTTGGCTGACTTCACCCAAGAATGTGGAAAATAGGTCTACAGCTGAATCTAAAGAAAACTATGTTCATGAAAAATGAGCTAGTTCCAGAGGCCCCATTCACTCTCAATGGAATAAACATCTCTGAATGTAGCAGTTATGTGTACCTAGGTCGAGAAGTCAACATGATGAACGACCTAAAACCTGAGCTGCACAGGAGGAAGAGAGCGGCATGGAATGCCTGCAGAGGCATCGAAGAAATAGCAAAAAGGACATAGAAACTTCGGGCTCGGGGAACATCTCTTCGACTCCACAGTTCTCCCTGCATTAACATATGCCTCAGAGACCTGGGCCCTACGAAAGCAGGATGAGAATGCTATTCGGGTCTCCCAGAGAGGAATCGAAAGAGCTATGCCTGGAATATCACCCCTCACTCAATTGAGAGAAGGAATTCGGAGTTTTGACCTCCATCGCTATAAAAGAAACGGGGATGCTGTCTCATTTGCCAAGGCATCGAAAATCAGATGGGCTGGACATGTAATGTGATTTGGAGACAACCGCTGGACTAGAGCCATTACCGACTGGATCCCACGGGATGTCAAAAGATCATGTGGCCGCCCACCTACAAGATGGTCAGACATCCTTGTCAAGACCCTGAAGGAATGGTTTAAGACTCTTCATATTCCTGAATTAACCAGATGCCATTGGGCTACATTGGCACGTGATAGGGTCCAATGGAAATGTTACTGGCACCTGCTCAAACAAATCGATGAATAACGCGATTCAAGTGATCAAGTGATCAATTGATCAAGCTCTTTTGATTCCTCTTTGGGAGACCCGAATAGCATTCTCATCCTCCTTTCGTAGGGTCCAGGTCTCTGAGGAGTATATTAATGCAGGGAGAACGGTCAAAAGATCACATGTCCGCTCACCTACAAGATGGTCAGACTTCTTCATCAAGATCCTGAAGGAACGGTTTGGGGCTCTTTGTATTCCTGAAGCAACCAGATGCCATTGGGCTACACTGACACGTGATACGGTCTAATGGAACTGTTACTGTCGCCCGCTGAAGCAAATTGATGAATAACAAGATGACGAGTGATCAAGTGAACCAAGCCACAGCAGTATAAAACCACCTAGAATGTAGTGAGAACAAGCTACAAATGTTGCTCTTTCTGAAGAAGGATCAACATTTCCTAACCCCAACAAAAGGGGTATTAAACAATCTACCAATTCAGAAATCATGTTGTTTACTCACTGTAGGCACAAGATGATCAGCTATTCAGGCTGTTAGATGCCAGATGTCAGTTTTCAGCTGTGTGGCTGACACATACAGCACTTGTCCAGAGGCTCTGAACTCCCTTTAGAACTCTCTTCATACTATTTCCAAGCAATGCCCTTAGGCAAGCTCAGCCAACCCTTCTCTCTGCTCCTCTAACTCTATCCTGCCTGGTTCTCTGCTCCTCCAACTCACCCCTGCAGGCCGGGCTGAGAACCCTGTCTCAACTGACTCCTCAACTGTGTTTGCCAACTCTTATATATTCCCATAATTTGGATATTGGCCATCCCTTTAAGAGTTAAAGGCCATCCTTTTAAAAGGATCTCATAAAGGGACCCAACACTGTACTATCCACAAGGTCCATGCAAACTATGCAACATAAAATAGGGCATTATAAAACCAAAGTATATTTTGAATAAAATTAGCTTTGGAGGGTACAGGGTTAAAGGTGCATATCTTTTTTTATTCTTTGGCAGCACATGGTTACCAAGAGGTGCAGCTCCAAATATCCTTGATAATTGTCAGGGAAACCCTGGTGGTCCTCAGCATGTTAGGGTCTGAGCAAAGCTACTGGGCATTGGAAAGACAGTAGAGATGACAGGATATTTGCTTTGTATGTACTGACTCAGGTTCAAACCCTGGCACCGTGTGTTTTCCTCTGAACATGAAGGGACTAGTACCTGAGCATAAAGCCAGGAGTAAGCCCTGGTCACAGCCCAGTGGGACCCAAAACCCAAAGAAAGCAAAACTCTATGTTGTGCTGTAGCCAAGTTAGCTGAGAACTGTTGTAAATCAGTTTCTGATTTGGATGGCCCTCCTCCAAATTTTTTTTTGTTACATTTTAATGCAGTGATACCTACATGGTTTAAACTATTAAAAAGGTAAGTTTTACACATGGCATATGAAGTTCAAAATAACAGTTTGATACATTCTAACAAATGGAAAAGAAGTAAATTATTTGCCTTCTGTTGAAATTAGAGAGGTTCATGTCTCTATAGTTAGTCCCCAACATCTAATATGGATGTCTTTGTAAACTAATATCCATTAAAGACATGTGAGCTAAAGATTTTCTCTGACAAAACAATAAAATAGATTTGCTGAGACTAAATTTTTCCTGTGTTTGTTTATTTATCAATTTAAACAATTCAGGCTATAAAGTTATAAAACAGGGCTTAGGGCACTAAGGTAACTTTCCAGGTTACACATATAAAAACAGATTAATCACCTACATAAATGCATAGGTCCTACAATTAAGAGAAAAATGTTAAGTTTGTTGAAATTGCATTATTTGTAAAAATAATAAAATTGAGTATATAGTATAATATATAAGAAAAATATGTTATGACTTTTTAATTTTACTTCAACTTTCTATACTATACTAGATTTTTAATATTATATATATCTTACAAGTGACTGTTGCATTCTCTAGAGAAGATATAGGGACTCTATTATAGAATGAAGCCCGTAACAAAATTACTTGAGCATGCAACATTCCACATCGTCAGGACAAATCAGTTAATACTTTATTATCCTGTCTGATAAACAGTTTGTAATTAAGAAGTAGACCCATTAAGGTTGTAATTAAGAAGTTAACTATTAAGAAATAGACTAAATCACGTAAGGACGATTTCCAAAGGGTTACAATGAAAAGCTCAAACAAGCTGTTCAGATAAACTGAAGTTTAATTCTTTTGAGCCACACATCCCAAATACTCTGGGAGTCCCAAGGCGTGACCCCCACATAACAAATACTTGTGGACTACGCCCAGCTATGGGCACATGGGTTGCTCCAGCTGTGCTTGGAGCTCAGCAGTGCAGGAGCACTGGTTTAATAAAGGAAAATTTGACTATCTCTCTGGCCTGGGGTTTAGTAGAAGTTGAATAACATTTTGTTACTTAAATGATAGAAGCCGTATTACCCAGAGGTGTGTAAATGAATAACAATTATTCTAGTATTATCTTGAATACTATTTTTTAATTTTCTTATTTCTTTTAAATTCAATATAAATATATATATATATATATCTTGCACTTAAATAAGACCTAAGAATGTCTTGGGTTCCTAAGTCCTCCAAAGTTTTATTTCTATTTTTACCACTTCAAGCATGACTATGAATACAAAACAGATATGAGAACATCAGTATGCTCTCTAGGGTATATTTATGCACAGTAAAAAGTATGTAATATAAACACTGCAACATAGCCTTCATTTAAAGCTGTCTCTGTTGCTGAGAAAAACAAAAGAACCAAATAAAGGTGCTTTGAGGGCAAGAGAGCCAGTGTAGTAAAACTAGCAGAACCAATTTATGTTCTGTTTAGTTTATAACCAATAACAAAAAAAATCACCTTGGTGCTTGGGGCCCAAAGGTCAGAATCATGAAGAAACAGCAAGAAAAATGCAAAGTAAAACTATTTTAATTACCACAGCAAAATGGAACAATTTGAGCTGTAACATTTGAACTACAGAGACTCAATTATAATTTTAGTGTGGCCCCTCCTCCCCCTAGGTACTTCACTGTTGTATATGCTTTGTATTATTTTATGTGCCTGGTTTGTCACTACTGATATTTTGGTTGTGGCTCAGAAACACTGATTCTCTTTGTATTTTCCACACTGAACAAATGAACTAAGTTAGATTGGGTTGAAAATATTCAAAGGGCCAAAAAAAAAAAAGGAAAAAAAAGGGCCTGAGTGATAGCACAGTGGGTATGTTGTTTGCCTTGCATGCGAAGGACCTGGGTTTGATCCCCGCATCCCATATGGGCCCCAATCACCTGCAGGAGTAATTCCTGAGTGCAGAGCCAGGAGTAACCCCTGAGAATTGCTGAGTGTGACCACTATCACTATCACTATCTTCCCGTTAATCATCTATTTGCTAGAGCGGGCACCAGTAATATCTCCATATGTCCTGTCTCATGCTAGTAGAACCTAAAGGCAAATGCTTGCTCCAGGAACATAAAGAGCTTCAAACCATTATATTAGGACACGGGAATGACCTAATATAAATGTTACTGGTATTTGGCATATCAAATACTACACGAGCAGCTTACCAGGCTTGCCGTGCGGGTGTGTGACCAGAAAAGAAAATATCCAATGGGGGCTGGTCAAGAATTGGAAAGTAGGAGGGAGAGAGAGATAAATCACTCTGAAACTTATTCTGTGATTCTTCTTCATATTTTTTACTATTAAAAAGGAAACTATCTAATTGATAACAATAGATATTATTCATTATGCTAATTCCCTGATTTCTCTTCCCTTTTCTATAAAAATGCAAATGTAATCTATGTTTTATCTTAAACCCATCTCAATTTTCCATTCCAGCCTTTTCCTTATATTTTATTGCAAAATAATTTTCTCTAATATGCCATCCACATATTACAAAATTTATTTGTAATTGTAATCATTGCTTACTTAATAAACAGAAGAAAATTGTGATGAGTAATTTTCCTCACTTATGTAAACTAATATTATCGCAATTTCTTCAGGAAATGAAATATCAATCCCTATCTTTTCTCAACAGCCAAGAACTGCTATTGAATATTTGTTGTTAAACTTCTAGTAAATATACACATATTAATTTATACATAATATATACTTACATATTCACTTGTATTACTTGTATCATTTATCTTCTCGTTGTTCATTGATTTGCTCAAGCAGGCACCAGTAACATCTCCGTATGTCCTGTCACATGCTAGTGTAGCCAAAGGACATCTGCTTGCTCCAGGAATACAAAGAGCCTTAGACCATTCCTTCATGTCATGGGAATGAGAATTATAATTGTTACTGGATTTTGGCATATCAAATACCACACAGGTAGCTTGCCAGGCTCTGCTTTGTGGGTGATATAGTCTTGGTAGTAGGTGCTCAGTTTGTGTATTTATTGATGAACCATGTTGCTGCAAAGCAGGGGGGCATCAGCTTTTCTCTTGGGTGGAGCTCTGATAAGCTGTGAAGTCTGAATGTTGAAAATGGCTGCTCTCATACTTCTAGTGTTCCTCTGGCTTCTTCGTGAGGCTCTGTTGTGATGGCGGGCCAGGGCTAGAGCCAGCCTTCCCTCTGGATGCCTCAAAATTAAACATAAAAATTAAAGATAAAGTATTGGCATTTGGACATTTTATTTTGGCTCAGTTAGGGGGTCATGCCCTGTGGTGGTCACAGTTACTCTTTGCTCCATGATTACGAATAATTCCTAGGACCACACGCAGTTCCAGGAATGAATCTTGGGTTGTCTATGTACAAGGGAAGAGCATTAACCTGTCTCCTACTTATTCTCCCACTTATTATGTCTGAAACACTGAAAAGCTGTGGTGTGGGCAGTTCACTTGCATGCAGTGTTACCAACCTAAGACTTAAACATGATGCTCTGATAGAGACCCCAAGCTTTCCATTTCTGTGATTTGAAAGAAACATTTCCTGTCTTAAATATGGGGGTTATATCATTAAGATAATCTGGCCAATTTTAATTGGATTATTTATAAATATAAAAATATGTGCACAAAACTGTAAAATAAATGGATAATTTACAGTTTTTTATTAAAACATGGTTAATTACAAAGTTGCTCATAATACAGTTGTTTCAGGCATATGATGTTCTAATATTAATATCCCACCATTGTGACCTTAGCTAAATCAATGTCTACACTTATCCTCCAAAAACCAGCCTAACCTCCTTCCAGACACATAATGAAATTAACTTCATATTGCTTGCTCCAACAAAAGTTAAGGTATGGCAAATGGGATTATCAGAGAACTAATCAATAAAAGTCAATTTGTTATGATATATTGTATTGCTCTATCATTTTAACCAATGTAAATAAAGAAACTCAAATCATTTGATACAACATTTGCCTCCATCGATCATCTTGTTCTTACTCTACCCTATTTTTTTTCCTTTTCCTTTTTGGGATCTTACATGTTTCTGAATCATTATTATAGTTTATAAGCAAATCTAACAACAGTTGTGGAGGTTTATTGGGCACCAGGACAAAATCCTTGAGCCAGGTATAGGGATCTCCTTCTGTCCAGAGAATAGGCAGCCAGTGACAGAGAAAGATGCGAGAATCCAGCGGTTTCAAAAGGCTTTGCCCCACTTATTCTTGTAAACAATCCAACAATAGGAAAACTCCAGACTTTAGGTTCCTAGTTGGGCACTGGCCACATGTAATTTTAGAATTTGATGCCAAGATGACTGCTACCACGTGTTGAGGCCCAGCAAGGAAGAGAACAGAGAGAGGATGCACAGGGCAAATGAAGGAAGAGAAAAGGCAAAAACGCATGAAGAAAGCAGGCTACAGCTTTTATGACTTTTCAGCGCAGTCCAGCCACATCAACGGAAAGCAGTAAGCGTCAGTCCCCCTTGAAAGAGGGCAGCAGCCCAGCAGCTTCCTCCCCCAACCAGCGCAGGCCTATTCATGAAAAAGTACCATTGTAGGGCCCAAATAACCCTTTCTTCCTGTATCTACCACAGAGGGCCCAGAACAAATTCATGTTTGCTGACTTTGCTGACTCTCTTCCCAGCTGAGGCCGTAAAACCCCTCACGTTTGTTGACTCCCCTGGCAGAGGTCCAGAGACCCCTCACCCACCTCCTGTTATCTGATTACTTGACTTGCAATCCCACAGGTATGCCTAGTCACACCAAACATAGAAAAAATTGTTAAGTATGGCCCAGGTGGTATGCAATAGTGACTGTGACTTATTGCAAAGTGATTGGCTGCCTGAGAGCAGACCTTAATGTAGTGCTTTAAGTCTATTGGATGGTTATGTGCGGGCTTTTCTGTAGCTGCGGGAACTTTCTTTTTAAAAGAGCCCCATTAAAAGGGCAAGGGGCTCTTAGCCACTGACCGCTTGGGGTCACGCTATGAGCCCGAGTATACTCACTTATTAATAAAACCCTTGCTTTTGCATAGGACCCGGTATCTCAGAGTTTTCCTTGGTAGGTGCGGTGTTCCGAGGCTCCCAGTCAGTCACCCCATTGGGTGGCCAACCCTTACACCCTCAGGTAACTTCTTCCAGGACCTCACCTAGTCTCACTGACGTATTAATATCACCTAGTGGAGTGATAGCACAGTGGGTAGCGCGTTTGCTTTGAACGCTGCTGTTCCTGGTTTGATCCCCAGCATCCCATATGGTCCCCGAGCACCGCCAAGAATAATTCCAGAGCGAAAAACCAGGAGTAACCCCTGAGGTGTGACCCAAAAAAGCAAAATAAAAAAAGGAAGTAAACCAACTAAAGAGGCAGGCTGAGGGACGGGAGGAGGGAATTTGGGGATATTGGCGGATGGTGGAGGACTGGGTGCTGGAACACAGTGTGGCTGAGACCCAATCCTAAAACACTTTGAAATTGCACCTCTCATAGTGGTATAATAAACTTCTATAAAAAATTCTTAAAATATTTATTTGCAGAAAATTATCTTTTTTTATCTTAAACTAAGCAAAGAAAGCTTAAAATTGTTTTTCTTATCATTTTCCTTTGGCTCTTTTTATACAGTAGCAGTAAATCATTATATTTCCAAAATAATTTTATTTCTTGATATATAGAAATGAGTTTATTTACAATACTTTTATTTAAACTAAACCGTCCTTTTATTTTGGAGAGGTCTTGGGAGAGGGTGTACAAGGGAAGCTCCCAAATAGTGGTCAGTAGGGCCAGGAGCCACATTACTGTGCACACACACACACACACACACACACACACACACATGCACACACACAGACTTCAACATGGATAGCAGACCAGTATTAGAGACAGAATATGCAGTGACACATGATGCATAGATATCTATATGCAACAGAGTTTAACAGGGCAGATATCATATGCCTGAATCCTAGTGACAGCATGTATTCGTAGTCATAACCTTTTCTACCACTCAGGTCCTGCAGTAAATAGTTCATGTATTGGAAAATAGATTTCTCTTCAGTTAGAGCTGCACATAACAACCCAGGAAAAGAGTCAGGACTTTATTAATACCATTCACTTATATAGATTGCAATGGTCAATAGTATTAGTGCTGGCTAAGGGAGCAGGCATAGGGATGAGGGGTGGGTGGGAAATGAGGGAGGGCTGTGTAGGTGAGGACACACTGGTGGTGGGATTGATGTTAAAGGATGAATCTAAAAAATGTATTGTGAAAGACTTTTGTACTTTGTAAATCATAGTATTTAAGTAAAGTTAACATTTTTTATAAAACAATATTTGATTTCTCAATGCTTTATGGAATTTGGAAACTAATGCTTTGTAATCAGTAGTAATATACTTTTAACTTAATAATTATTTTTTCTTGCATATTCTGTAAAACCACGTTACTCAAACTTCTATGAAATAAAAGGTATTTTCATCTAGTTTCCTAGGATGCAACACATCTGATTTCTAGCAGTTCTGCCTATCCTAAATTAGTTCTTTCTTTACAAAAAAAAAAACACTTAGTACATTCTTACCTTTTCTAGAATTTGCTTTCTAAGGAAAGTTCTGTCATGAAGTTTCTGATTTTATAATCATTAAGCCATAAGAAAAAGTGCATCACTCTTTAAGATACAGTTATTTTTAGTGGAAAAAGGTTTTAATAATAGTATGCATGCAAAGGCAGCTGTCTAAAAACAAAAATTATTACTGTCTTTCAGTGGCTAATAAGATAATACAAAGACATTAGGATATGCTTTGGATACAAAAGCTTGGGTTTAGTCTAAAAGACAAATGCGTATGGGGTCTGGAGCACCTCCAAGAGTCAACTAATATCACAGATCTGGGAATTACCCCCAGTAACCAAAGTACTGATCAAACACAAAAGTCCCCTCAAAAAATTGACTGTGAATTTGAAAGGATATTCTTTACTAAATGTATCCTGATATTATCTAATAAATTAAAGTATGGTTATTAGTTACAGATATGATGTAGCTAACCGATATATTACTCATCAATAGTACTCATCATTATACTGGCTCATTCTTCACACACTACTTGTTTAAATGCAAGGTTCCCTCCTAATGAAAAAACCAGCAAGACAGTTCTACTGTTTAAGAAGGGAGACATCCATGACATTGGCAATTATTGCCCCATCTGCATGTTGTTCATCATCTACAAGCTGTTCACTCGAGTCATCCTGAACAAAATTGGCAGAACATTAGATGAAGGACAACCATGAGAGCAAGCTGGCTTCCGAAAAGGATTCAGCACAATTGTCCATATTCACATGGTAACCCAGTTCATTGAGGTTTGTAGGGAGTACAATTTGCTGCTCTGTCTCACATTCATTGATTTAAAGAGATCCTTTGATTCTGTGGAGACTGAAGTGGTCATCGAAGCCCTAACTAAACAAGGCGCTCAAACAAATATATCAAGATCCTTCATGAGCTTTATTAATGATTCACCACCAGGATCTCACCATTCTATAAGGAAGTGATCATTGATGTGAAAAGAGGGGTTCAGCAGGGTGATAGCATTTCACCAAAATTCTTCAGTGCCACCCTCAAGAATGTCAAGTGACAATTAGAATGGGAAGGAATGGGAGTGACGATAGACAGTGGCGTCTACACCACCTTTGCTATGCTGATGACATTGTTCTAATAACACCACACATTAGCCAAGCAGCACAAATTTTGGCTGACTTTGACCGAGAATGTGGAAACATAGGTCTACAGCTGAATCTCCAACAAAACAACGCTCTTGAAAAACAAATTAGTTCTAGAGGCCCCATTCACTCTCAATGGAATAATCATCTTGGAACGCAGCAGTTATGTGTACCTAGGTCAAGAACTCAACATGATATAATAACCTAAAACCTGAGCTGCACAGGAGGAAGAGAGCGACATGGAACGCCATCAAGAGCATCAAAGAAATAGCTGAAAGGACAAAGAACTTCTGGCTCCAGGCACATTTCTTCCACTCCACCATTCTCCCTGCATTAACATATGCCACAGAGACCTGGGCCCTAAGAAAGCAGGATGAGAATGCTATCCGGGTCTCCCAAAGAGGAATCCAAAGAGTTATGCTTGGAGTATCATGCCTCACTCAAGTGAGAGAAGAATTCCAGAGTTCTGACCTCCGTCAACGATTGAGAGTCAGGGACAGTCTGAATTACCTGTCAGACTGTCAGCATTTGTCAGACAAGTGCTGTCTCATTTTTCAAGGCATCAAAAATCAGATGGGCTGGACATGTAATGCGACTTGGAGACAAGCACTGGACTAGAGTCATTACTGACTGGACCTCATGGGACGTCAAAATATCATGTAGCCGCCCACATACAATAAGGTCAGATGTCTTCTTCAAGACCTTTAACAAACAGTTTGAGGCTCTTCATGTTCCTGGAGCAAGCAGATGCTATTGGGCTATACTCACGTGACAGTGACAAATGAAAACGTTACTTGTGTCCACTTGAGCAAATAGATGAATATCAGGATATCAACTGATCAAGTGATCAAGATGATGACAATTCTTTCTATAATTTAAATACTATTAATATTTTCATTAGTTTAAATATTTATGTCTTTCTCATTGTAGTTCCATTATATCTTAAAGTAATCACTTTTAATTTATATTATTTCCTTTATGTTAGCATCAATATTGAGAGCATCCTTCAAACGGCTATGAAATTCAGTGCACAGTCAAGCAACTATGACTTGGAAAATGTGAGATAAAAATGTGTAAGTTTAGCATTATTAGATATCACATTCCAAATTAAATATTTACAAATGTAAAAAATGTACTAATTAAAGTAGTGGGAATTATCAGATCACTGAATTAATTAGCAGAAAAGGAAGTTAAATTAGGCATTACATATACAGTCAATGATTTAGGAATATAAATTACTGCTATATTCAAAGGAAGGGATTTACTTCTAGATCTATCTCAAAAATCACTGAAAGCAAATTTTTTTAATGTGTACTGGGGCTCTGTCAACATGCTAGAGATACCCATGCTTTCTCTTGAACTGGTTATTCTCTCTGTTATTTCTCCAAATGAATACTTCAAAAACACAATCTCTATTAGATACATTATATTTTGCTAGAATACTTGTTTTCATAGAATTGTCAAACATACTCAATTTTTATATTTATTAGGCTTATTAGAAATGAAGTAAATTCTAATTTATATACAATGTAATGCAAATGTAAGAATTTTATGTAAAATATAAAAGCATTGAGATATCCAAAAGTGATATTACATGATGTAAGTCAGCTAGTAAATGACAAAATAATGGCTAGAATCAAAGTCTTGCCATTGCTACAAGATTGTTCTTCGATGGAAATCATCCATTAGCAAGTTGTTTTATCAGTATTTTAACTTTTCTTGTGGGTCCAAGCAATTTTCCATTAATTACTCTTAAGCAATTGGCAAACATGTTATCACACAATAAATGAATTTGTACATCTTAATTTTTTAGTTAACAAACTTATCTAATTTAGATTTTATAGTGAGTGTATTGAATGTGTGGCTGAGAGACGGTACAGCAGGTAGGGCACTTGCCTTGCACATGGCTAATGAGCAGTTCATCCTGCCACTCTAGATAGTCCACATATCCTACCAGGTATGAGTTTTGAGCACAGAGACTGGAATAAGCCCTGAGCACTGCAGGTATCACTCCCCACTGCACAAAAAAAGTTCAAATGCTGACAAATATCTTTTAGTCTATCGAGAAAATTATTAACTAAATTATATGCAAAGTGAGAAATTTCTTAAGCATTGAGGCTTTCAAATACTGTCTTTATTATTTCAACGCTTTGGTATTTTATCAATGAGTATTGAAAATATAGTTTTTGGTTAAGTGTGTGTCTTTTAAACAGTGACAATAGTAGGAAACATAAAAATAGTTTGTAAAATTCCACAATATACTGATGTTTGGCATCAGAAAATAATGAAAAGTATCATAGCTTGATTATATTCAAGATCCATAAGGGCATTTTCAAAACTATTAGCTATTTTTTTAAAGCAGAATATCTAGACCTATATTTCTATTTTGCTTAAACTACATTGTCAGTATAATAAATATAGGTTATGATGATTAAGATACAGGTATAGTTTTCATACAGAGAAAGAGAGTTAACATACTGATAAATCAAAAGTTCTAAAATATACTTTTACCCCTGTCAATATACAGGGGTATCAATGTTTCTGCTCTTTGTTATCCTTCATACGTAGTAATAATAATTTTTTTTTTTGCCTTTTGGGTCACACCCAGTGATGCTCAGGGTTTTTTTCCTGGCTCTGCACTCAGGAATTACTCCTGGCAGTGCTTGGGGGTCCATATGGGATGCCAGGTATTGAACCAGGGCCGGCATGGGCCAGCCGCATGCAAGGCAAACACCCTACCTGCTGGGCTATCGCTCCGGCCCCATAATAATTTTTTTCTCTCACTCTCTAATGCTAAAAATGGTGATCAAATAAAATTAGCCTGTGTGCAAGGTTGCTTTCTGTTAAAAAATATCTTTTAATTATGCATTTTTTTTTCTTTTTGGTTTTTCAGGTCACACCCAGCAATGCTCAGGTCTTACTCCTGGCTTTGCAGTCAGAAATTACTTTTGGCAGTGCTCAGAAGATTATATGGGATGCCAGAGATTGAACCTGGGTTGTCCACATTCAAGGTGAATACCCACCTGCCGTTCTATTGCTCTGGCCCCTCTTTTGATTATACTTAACCCTTAACAATTATCCTTTTTAGCCCCTGACTATTCAAGGAATAATTCTACCTCTGTAATTACCATGTGCAATAATAAATTGAAATTATTTTGATTTCTTGGTCTACACCCAGTTGTATTCAAGTCTTACCAGATCTGTGTTCAGAACTCACCCTTACCTGTTTTTAGCTGGTCGTATCCGATGCTGGTGATTGAAAAAAATGTCTCTGACTTGTAAGGCAAGCACATTATTCACTCTACTATATCTCTAGCCTCTGAAGTACAATTTTCAATTTCAAATAAACACTTAATTTTCTCCCACTTTAACTTTATGTTTTTAACACACACACATACACATACAATTTGGGGAAAAATGACAAATAGAGGTTAAGAACAGCTGAACATCTGGTCTTGGCTACCAGACACAAAATAATAGTGTGTTGTATAAATGCATGAATTACATGAAGCATATGAATGCAAATTTGAGTCTTATTAAATCTATCTCACTAGAATATTGTTTTAGAAATATTATTTTCTGCAGTTTCTTGCTAAGCCTTCAGTGTTTAAACATATGCTGAAACTACATAGCTCTCTATAATTCTAAATTTACTAGACCTCTATAATCTTCACCTTCCATATAACAACAAAATTATGATAAGCAAATCTTTAGCTAAGATGAATTATAAATAACAGAATTGGGGGACGTTCAATTGCAGAGAAATCAGAAGTCATTCTCAATTGATTAAACACAAAAGGAGAAAAATATTAGTGCAAAGCTGACAATATTGTCTTCAGTGGAAAACATTTACTGTCTGATGAAACTTTACTCTGTATTACAGACCATGATGCTTTAAAAAATGCCATCTTTGACAAGAATACAGGATATTTGCTCTTTAAGTTTTAATATGTTTGTAATTTTTCCTACTATAAATCTATCTCATTTTTGTGTTTTGCTATTTAATATTAAATATTTTACAACGGCACTCTCTGAACTATTAAAAATGCAAAAGAAAAAGGAAAAAGGGCCAGCCACGTGCAAGGTTCAAATAAAATTAGCCTGTGTGCAAGGTTGCTTTCTGTTAAAAAATATCTTTTAATTATGCATATTTTTTTTCTATATGAGTTTCAAAAAACTCATATTTTTTCCTTTTGTTCTTAGTTAACATATAAATATGTTAACTAAGAACAAAGTCTATAAGAATTATAGATTATGATTTGTATGATGATAGACAGGCATTTTTATTTTTTTGTTTAGGTCATGAATATAGGAATGAATATTATTTCAATCTTCTTAAAGCTACAATCTGTAGAAGATATATTTATTGTGAAATTAATGACTGATCTAAAGTTGAACCCATATATTCTGGAAGTGAGTATTAACATAACATTCCTATCACTTTTAAAAAATCATGCCAATTTGTTGGGTTCTGAGCTGCTAGCCTTAGAGTCCAACACTTTCCTGTCACAAGACTCTAAGAGCAGGGCTCAGAAATGGGTCCTGCCTATATTGTTACACCCCAAACTTCTGTGCATAAACTAGCTAAGATGAGGCAGAATGTGCCTCATCTTCTGACCTCTCATCACAGGAATATGTAAATCAATGATCTTTATCTTGCACACATTACCTTGCAATTGCTAAATCTGTGACTGTTTTCGATACAATGGCCCAGGAGCTTGCAAATGCCCTGTGGCGTGTGCTTGTACCCCCTCTGCCCAAATATTGAATAAAAGGCTTAAACTGTTCAGTAAATCGAGTGTTGCTATCCAGAACTCCCCACTGAATTGGTGTCATTCTTTCTTTGTTTCTTTCCTTTCTCAGCAGCAGCAGCAAGGCAGAGTATCTTCCAAGTCCATCCCTCTCTTTTTTCTGCAGGGATGAAGTCCAACAAGATCTAGGTCTTCCTCATTTGTGCCTGGGGCAGTCGGCAAGGGCCCCCAACACTAATTTATTATTAACCAGATCTGAGTTTTCACCTTTCACAGATTCTTATGATAGAACATTTATTAGTTTTTATGGTTTTCACATAGTACATCTTATTTCTTATATTTCATATGATCAAAAGTGCAGCTACATATTTAATATTTATTATTACTTTAGAATTACAGGAAATTTCCAATATTGTTTTAAAATATTCCCGTATCAGAATTTTTTACTTATTAAATTTCTCCTTATATTATTCATTTGAATACTAAACACAAGGCTTTCGCTTTTTATTTTTAATTTATGAAAAAGTTGTTATGCAAATAGTTATAAACTATTATTTAAATATGTTTCTTAATTGTTTAATTGATATTGATGTCTCTTATCACTGTAAAAAGTTCTGAATTTTAGAAACACAGCTCTAGGATAATTTTTTTTGGCTTTTTTTTGGGTCACATCTGGCAAAGCTCAGGGGTTTCTCCTGGCTCTGCACTGAGGAATTACTCCTGGCGGTGCTCCAGGGACCATATGGAATGCCGGGATCGAACCCGGGCCAGCACAGGCTGGCTGTGTGCAAGGCAAATAAATTTTTGTAGGTATTTTTCATCATTGTCATCAGTGCAGTCTGGATGTTATTGTGTCTCCTTAAATTCCACTATGGACACCAGGCTATAAGAATGGTTTTTCTGCTTAATCTCATGTCAATTTAAGAATTACAGCTGCAAGAATAGAGAGACGGTTCAAAGTCTGAAAACTTGTTTTCCTTCTGGAGTTCTAAATTCATCCTGGGAACCTGAGAACTACCAGAAGTGGTCCCCAAGGCCTGACAGCTGCGTCCCAACTCACCTCCCCCACAAAACTATATCTACGGGATCTGAGGAGATAGTACAGTGGTCAAGTGCAAGTCTGATTATATTTGTGCCTCAGCAGCACTCTCTCTGGACCTAATATTATGGGAGTTCCTTAAAAGAGATTTCTTCTACAGTGACTTTATTTCAAACTTGGTCAGTCTGTGCTACTGGGAGTCAGGGTTCATTAAGTATTTTTATAGAGGACACAATTCAACTTAATCAATGAAAAAGTTCTTCCCACAATTTACTTTGATTTCCTACATTAAGGAGTGTTGGGAATTTTTATTTAAAAATGTATAATTCTAAACTACTTCAGGTTATGTTCTGGTTAATGAATTTTTAGAGAATTATCTCTATGATGAGATATGTATGCTCATTGTTTTTCTTTGAGTACCATTCTAGTGATTAACATTGATGACTGGAGCAATTACCACAAGTGTGGGACAAGAGGGATTTCCTATAATTATTATACTTCCTTCTTCGCTTTGTTGTAGACCTAAAGCTGCTCTAAAAATAAATAATTAAAAAGTTCAAGCTAAGATATCAAGGGTTTAAAATCTGTAAAGTGGTTGGTTACATGAGACATGTAATTACATGTCTTGCATTGTAGGCCCTGAATTTGATCCCTTGCTCTGAATACACCTATTTTGACATCAAAGAACCACTCCTTTGGCCTTACATACTGTAACACTACTTTGAGTACCATAATTTCCTTGTCCAGAAATGATTAGCAAAGTATGGATAAATTAATAAAACATATTTATTTTCATTGTATTTGATATGCCAAAAACCAGTAATAATTATAGAGGAATGGTTTGAGGCTCTTCATGTTCCTGGGGTGAGGAGATGCCCTTGGGCTACCCAAGCTCGCTATGGGACATATGTCACTGGTGCCCTCTCGAGCAAATCAATGAACAATGGGAAGACAAGTGATACAAGAGAATAGTGATTTATTTTTATTGTGATAAAATATCTAAATATAGATAAGTATAATATTTGAGGATATTCTTTTTTTATGTTTATAACATTAAAGAATGTTTTCATTTTAAATACATTTTGTCAAAGTGTAATTATTAACTTGATTCTTAACCTTTAATTCAGCACTATTAGATTTTAGCAAGATTTTGTTGCCCTTGCCCATTTGCTAAGCAATCAATTTTGCTTGTTCGAGAAAATTCAAATTTTGAAATAAATGTGTTAGATTATAAATCAAAAATTAAAACTTTGAATCAGAAGACCAGCATGCCCTTAACTTTATTTTTTTTAAATTACTTATATTTGTACAGGATTGACAAACATTCATTGCAACTTAGTTCTTTTACAGTCACAGAACTGAAGCCCTCAGAGCCAACATATTCATCAAAAAAACATATGAATATATATATAAACACATTTTAGAATATACACAAAAATTCATTACTCAGCAATAAAAACGAATGAAATATTGATATGCACAAGATCTGGATTGATCATAAAAGATTTATTCTGAAGGAGAGAAACCAGGCAGGCATATATAGTACGTACCAGTAAGTTCATTTATAAATCTCTAGAAAATGCTAACTGTGCTCACAGGGTCAGCCAGTAAATCTGTGCTGTATATTAAGTGACAATGAGGAGGTATGGGAAGAAGAAATTATCAAGGACATGAGGGAAAGTGATAAGACTGATAGGCACATTTGCTATTTTGCTTGTGATGATGCTTTCACAAGAATATAAATATACATGCCAAAACATAAATTATTTATTTGGTTATCTGAAGTTTACTTTCTAACAAAGAAGCACAGTACTTTTTAAACTACTTTTAGTGTTGGAGACAGAATGTTAAATGAAGAGAAACTTGCCCAGCAGAACAGTGTTTCCCCCAGAGGTCTTCTACGAGAACATCTCATGATACCCTAGGAGTCTGCGATATATAAATATTCTTATGTTCTTTCTCTAAATTTGAAGTTGAAAGATTACATTGACATCTCTGAATTTTGAGAAGTAGAAGCTTATATACTATGTGAAAACAGTAGTAATTGTTTTGCTTCCTTGGTCTTCCAGAAGTTAAACATTTGACCATGGAATGTCAAATTACTAACTATAACTGCAAGCCATAGGAATGGTACCATGTCCTCCAACAACTCAGGGATTTGTTGAGGATAATGGCTGTCTATTTCACCTCTGAGTACAGAGAACACATGTACACTACACTAGCAATTGAGTTATGTCTAATGCAACATATCATTGCTGAAATGGCATCTTTGAACCAACTTACAAGTATTACCTCTCTAAGTTGTTATAATTCCTAACAGTGATAGAAAAAAATAATAGCACCAGAAAAAATAGGTCTCACTAAATATGCACATCCTAACCTCACTCATATATGGCTTAGAATATTTTGATTTCACTATCACTATCTTCCCGTTCATCATCTATTTGCTCCAGTGGGCACCAGTATTATCTCCATATGTCCTGTCTCATGCTAGTAGAGTCAAGGGCATCGGCTTGCTACAGGAACATAAAGAGCCTCAAACCATTATATTAGGTCATGGAAATGACTGATATAATTGTTACTGATATTTGGCATATCAAATACAATACTAACAGCTTGCCAGGCTTGCCGTGCGGGATGCATACTCTTGTAGTCACCTAAAATAAAGTATTTATTGATGAACCTGCGAGGCCACAAGCAGCCGCAGGAGCCCGACTGTGATGGGCTGGTCTGCTTGGTGGAGTTCTGACGAGAGGGAAGTCCGAATGTGGAAAATGGCCACCCCCATGGAGTGGGAGGGTCATCTGGCTTGTTATAAGGCTCTGCTGGGGTGCTGGGCCAGGGCTAGAACCTGCCATGCCTCCTGGGTACCTAATGAACGGCTGGGCACAGGGAGAGCAAGTAGCAGCTCTGAGAGTCTCTGGTTAGGCATACCTGGGCCGGATTGAGAAAAAAACTGCTGCAGGGTGGGTGTCGATGATCCGGGCTGTGATGGGCTGGTCTGCCGGGTGGAGTTCTGATGAGAGGGAATTCCAAATGTGGAAAATGGCAGGGGCTCATCTGGCTTGTTGTGAGGCTCTGGTGGGGTGCTGGGCCAGGGCTAGAACCCGCCATGCCTCCTGGGTGCCTCATTTTGATTTAATTTTTATTAAATATATACATATATTCACATATATGTTTTCATCTGTTTTGTATTTAATGATTGCTCAGTAAATGTATATGCAGAATATGGGAATATATAAAATGCTTGAAATGTGGCCTGGCAATGAGAAATAGAAAAGATGGGAAATAAACATGTTGGAAATAACCTAAATGTCCAAAAATCAGTTGACTAGATAAAGAAATTGTAATATATATACAAAAAAAGAATATTGCTCAGCTATAAGAATCATGCAATTGCTGCTACATGGGTGGAATTGGAGGGATTGTGTGGAGTAAAATTAGAAAATGAGAGACAGAATGACCTCTCTTTTAAGTGAGATACAAAAACGTCATTATATGGGAAGAACAACCAGCCCAAATCAACAGAATATGGGAACCGGTCAACAGAAGTGAGCTTGCTACAGCAATGTACCTGGGAGAGTGTGGTGTGAGTGGGGTGGAGAGGGTTGGAACTCCTGAGATCAGGTTGGAGGGAAATGAGCACTATGGTGTTGGATTTGAGGCCTGAGGATGTAGGCAGGAATCCCCCAACAAAAACAGAACTGTAGAACTGGAAATCACACTGTCTTTACATTTAAAAATTACATTTACAGAAGAGAGTAGATTAAAATATTTTAAATAACATTAAGCTATATATTATACATATATATTATAAATTGTGTTTTTATGATTTTCAATTTTTTTTTATTCATCCCACTTACATGTGAACTGGTGATGGTTATTTTCTTTTTTTATCTCCAATTAAAAACTTAAGAAAAAGTTCAGGAGGGCCTATTTACAACATTTAAATTCAAGACATCTATGACATAATTATTGGGAAAAATTTGACTTTATGTTTAAAGGAAAAATAAATGATCAACAAACAACCTGAGAAGCAGAGGCACAAATTGGAGAGAAATATACTTTGGAAGCCAACAGAATTTATCAAGTAGGAGTAATAATAAAAATAGAACAATTGTAGGAGGAAGGCTGGGAACAGTTAAGGAAAGTAGAATTTTTAAAATAAAAAAAGAATAACATGTATATAAAGTATTTCAATTGCCAAGTAAGTATAAATTCGTTTGGCATTGCTTTTTGTTTTAAAAGAGGACAATATTTGTCAACATCTGTTATTATTTAGTCCACCTTTGTTCTGATATTAGCGAGATATTTTATTTTGCAAATGTGCAAATCATTCTAAACCATATTGTATCAATGATAGAAAAGGTATAGCTTAAAATATTTTCCTTATCTTTCCCTTTGCTCTTTTAAGAACCTTTTCCCATCCCTCTAGTAAAAAAGAATAATGTTGTACTTTTTAGCTATATAAAATATTATTGTCTTCTTAATAATTTAAATATTAATTTTATTAATATTTGAATACTGAATGACTATAAATAATAACTAAGGAGAAATACTCTGATTTTTCAGTTGTATTTTAATGAGAAAATACTTTAAAATGATAAAACCATAAAATCTTGATTTAATGTTTAACTTTTATTTTAGTATATGAAAAATTCAATTGCATAATTTTACCAGTGGCTTCATAAAACCCAAACTTAGTCAAATTACATAATTTTCTAATGATGGAATATAACTCTGAGTAAATGTACTGAGTAATGAAAGATGAATTTTAGTTTTATCTATGATAATGGCTTTTTTAATTCAGAAAGCATATTTTTTAACATACCATTTGTGCTTCTCATTTATGAATCATTATTTTATTATTCAAGTAACATTTTGGAAACATTTAATGACATTATTTGCTACACATTTTATGCTTCAAACTGAAGTTCAACAAACAATCAATTTTGCAGTCAATAGTTAATTTCTATTTTGTTATGAAAATAGACATATCAATTTTCAGTCCATATTATGTTAACGTATGCATTATAACTCATTTAATACAATGACATGTTATATAACTGATATTTTACTATAAATTATGCAAACTTATCATTTTATGAAAGCCATAGGGATTTGACTTATTTAATTCTATTTTAATCATATTTATATGAATATTATATTTTATAATTTATAGAATTATAACTTATAATTCTATTTGATTCATATTATATCTGGTTGAAAGAGTAAAGTGCTAGAGTGATTTGAATGACCAGATAAAATGGGTCCTTGTCTTAAGAAAAAAGTAGCAAACAGTGACACAAATTGAGGGTATTTCATTGATCTACTGCATTAATCTTTCATTCTAAAATTTTTAAAAAGTATATATCTTTTGAAATTTAGCAAGCTAAAAATATCAATGTATTTAATATTGACTTGACTTCCAAATTAGCTTCTATTTTAAACTACAGTAAAATTCATTACATTTTTAAAATTAGGATATTTTCATTTTTTAAGCCTGTAAATTTGTTTTTGTGTGATTAAGGTGTCAGTTTTACATTAGTTCATGATGTCAAATCTTAATACCTATGTTTATTTGTATTTTATGCAATAGTTTTTCTGAAATAGTTTAAATACTTTCTGTGGTCATTAATTTTACTATAACAAAATTTCTTTAAAATAGTTCTTGACAGAAACTTAAGTAAACAGAAAATTGTGTTGAAAAACTGACGTAGTGACTCATAAATTTGCTGTTTTACTACTAGAGGAATAGCATTCTCTGAGGGTGGGTATTAAGATTAGGAGGCATTTTATGCAAATTACTACTTCTGATTCCTCCTACACCCAATGTGACTAAGTGGTGTTGCCTTCCATGTATTGATTCTAAAAGAGTATAATGAATTAAGATACTCAATTAATGAGACATTGTCACAATCATTCCTCTCCTGAAAGTTTTTCTCAGAAACTGGAATCAGGGAAATAAATATAATTATTAAACATATGTGAATATATGTATTTAAACTTTAGTCATAAGAAAGATGTGCAACATTTAAATATGAATATTTACTAATATTTATATAACAGAAATAAAATGAAATAAATGTTAGTGTTTACCCATTTTAGGAGTATCACACAATATTTTTCTTTAATATATTAATAATGATGATGATGATTATGGTATAAATAGCATCTAATTTTTAAAATTTTAATGTAATTGTTTTAAATTTAACGTAGTATCTATTGGGAAAGATATTTTAGCCTAAAATCTATTATATATACATGTTATGTGGAAGGATAAACAACATACACTCCTTGTCTTCAGAGAGTCTGCAATTTTTTTTTTTTTTTTTTGCTTTTTTGGGTCACACCCGGCGATGCCTAGGGGTTTCTCCTGGCTCTGCACTCAGGAACAACTCCTGGCGGTGCTCAGGGGACCATACGGTTTGCCGGGGATCGAACCCAGGCTGCCATGGGCCAGCCGCTTGCATGGCAAATGTCCTACCTCCTGGACTATCACTCTGGCCCTGCAAAAATTTTTTTAAGATCTGGTCTTTATTTTTCCTTTAAGGGGGCAAAAGATGGTAATGGATGAGTTAGTTAGACAACTTCAAAACAGGGTATATGATATTAATATATGTGTCTATATATAAATATTATAAATATATACACACAAATGTATGTGTGAGTCTTGATAAAGTAGTATATTGTACTAGAGAGTGTGAGTTGGTTTAAATCAATTATTAAGTAAATAAAACTGTTATAGGATAAGAATTAGAATGAAAACCTGTGGCAATGCCATGAAATCAATGACTTAGAAAAAATTACTACACACTAGTTTTATCAAAACTTAAGTTCTTTCCTTAAGTAGCTCAAAAAATACTAAGTATATTTTCCTTTGAAAAAAATGATATGCTAGTAATTGAATGTGAATTTATCTTATTAATATACAAATATGTATTTTCTTCTATTTGATAATAAAAAGTTTTTAGGGCCCATTTTGAATTTTTGTTTGTTTTATATAGATTACATAGAGTACTTAAGGGGCAGGGACACTTCTGGCAGCGCTCAAGGGTCACCAAAGTTAATCCTGCCATTGTTGGAGTAAGGGGGCCAGCAATGCAAGAGATCCAGAGTCTTGCACACACAAGCCATATCACATATAGCAGCATCCCATCCTTCAAAGTGTTTTAATATAAATTAATATTTCCTTTTTACAAATGATTCATAACATGTTTGGGAAATAATAAATGTTGAAACAAATGTTAGAAGAAAATTTAAATCTAATATTTAAAAATGCATGAAATTATAATAATGACAAAAATCTCAATAATATACATGATCCAACATTTGCTATTTTTTATTTTTTAGTCAATGAATACAAATTTTAATGATTATTACTTTATTTTCACCCAGAAGTCTGCCTTTTTACTTACAGAAAACTATATTTTATTTGCCAGAAATTAAATTTCTAAGTTTTTTCGATTTCTGAATGTTCTTTCCTTTTAAATAACATCACAGATTATAAATGATGTTAATATAACAATTCTAATAACCTTCCTTCCATAAGTTAGTGACCCCAGATACCATAAAACTGAAAGATATTGTCTAAAAATAGTATGACATTTATTTCTAAAATTTTTTAAATCTTCATTGCTATCTTTTTTAAATAATAAGGCATAGATAAGAGTAAGCTTTTAAGGGGCCAGAGAAATAGCCCAGCAGGTAGGGCGTTTGCCTAATAGTCCCCGAGCACTGCCAGGAGTAATTCCTGATGCAGAGCCAGGAGAAACCCCTGAGCATTGATGGGTGTGACCCAAAAAGAAAAAAAAAAGTAAGCTTTTATATATTTTATATATTGACACAACTCAATTGTGAATGGAAATTAAAACTGCTTATTTTAATAACCAATGATTGGGATATAAATGTGCTTGTAAACATTATTTAACAATATCTAATTTTCTATGAATGTAAAAGTTAATCTTTGATTAAAATTATCCTATAGAGATGATCTTCCTCATATAATGACCAATTGATCTTAAAAAATTTTGAATTTTAAATAAAAATATTGTAATCATTTGATGCATTGTTTCAATCAAATTTCTATATTTCTAAATTTTTTTGACAAATGCCACAAAATGTGATTCAGTTAAGATTTTACTAGCACAGAAATCGTCTTTCCCATAAGATATCACAGAAAATATGCTTTCTCCTTATTTTCCATAGGTTTTTTCTTTTGCCATTGGCTTTATATCAGGTTCTCATCACAATGCTTAAATCCCATATATTAAATTCTCAGAGTTGTCTCTGCTGTAGCCTCCTATATCCAACAAAGTGTTAGTGATCTTTCAATTAATTCTTACTTTCCTTTCCATTAAAATTTAAAATTCATCTGATACAGGTAGACCATTCAGTCTGAGCTAGTTAAATATTGCCTTTATGATTATCTCATATTCTAATATTAGAATATATATAGTTGATACAGATACATAATGTAGAATATCTAGAATTTTAATTTTTATCTCCTACTTCCCTTCTGCATCTGCTGTTTGGAATATAAACGTTATGTTTGGGAGTAAACAACAATCTAGGACAATCATTCAAGAGTCACAAATTGAGAGAAGTTGAGAGCAGTTTACAATAATCTATGTGCCAGGGTTGGAAGCTGAGACTGATTATATGCAAGGTGTGTGCTCCAGTCATTTTAGATGACTCCTGGATACTCAAATAGTTTTCAATCTTATTAACTATGATATTTGTGAAAATTATTTACTTATGTAAATTAGTCAATTAGATATTTAAGATGAATGTAATTTAATTAGATATTTGTCATTAAAATCATGGAGATGATTTTACAGATTTAAGCTGATTTTAGCAAAAGTAATCTTTAGGCCCCTCACTGGATATTTATTTTCATTAGTACAAACTTCTAAGGATTTTTATAATTGAAGGGGAGTATTAAAGCACATGTAAGATATTAGACCGACACATGTGATATGTATGTTATATATTGTATGATTATATATGCATTATATAATATGCTATATCATATATAATGTATATATGTATGTTATATATATATATATAGATAGATATATAATATCCTACTCGCACGGCAGAGCCTGTCAAGCTACCGTTGTCGAATTTCGAATTTGATATGCCAAAAACCAGTAACAATTATAGACCTCCATTCCTATCATCTGAAGGAATGGTTTGAGGCTCTTCATGTTCCTGGAGTGAGCAGATGCCCATAGACTACACTATCCAACAAAAATATTAATGTCATCATTACTTCCGTTCAGGCTATTTCCCTATCAGAATGTGACAGGATGTATGGAGGTGTTACTTGTGCCTGCTTAGGCAAATAGATGACCAATGGGAAGACAAGTGATACAAGCAATATATATCACATATGCATACAAGTGATATATATCACATATATATCACATATGCACATATTAGCTAATAGATCATTAGCTCATAAAGGGTGGGACTTTTTTAAACTTCAGACGACTACTAAAATACCAACTAAACTCCAAGTCTAAATGTAGCGAGTCACCTATGATCCAACAATCTTGAAAGCAGCACAACCATTTTAAAACATATTTAGCAACAGTGAAAATGGATATCATTTTCTTAGCTTTGAGCTAAACTTAGATCAACAGTACTGATGCTAATGATCTACATATTTAGAATAGTGTGTAATAATGAGTTGGTGTGTGTGTGTGTTTGTGTGTCTGTTTGTTTGTATATAGGTGGGTGTTCATGTACACTTATCTCTGTGTGTTTTGTTGTTTTCTGAGAGCAGGGTTACTATTTTAGATTGGACAGAGTTCTTGGAATGAAAAGAAGGTGTGCTCATTGTTGTCAGCAGAAAATAGGAACAGGACATACATTTTTTAACCTAAAAAAGAGGAACTGAATTTAGACTACTAAAAAGAAAAACTTCTGTGTTTTAATGTGCTAGGTGGAAGAAATGGATGCATTTTTGTACAATTCTGTATTTATTATTTCTGGATTCACCTACTTTGAAAGTAAAACACTTGTTCAATTTAAATCAGCCAGCAGAAATCTTCCTGTCAGAAGAGAGGTAGAAGATTTTACTTTTCCCTTTCATAGGCCTGTTTTGAAAGCTCACACTTGTTGATGTTATTATTCACTTGCCAAACATAGCTCCTTTTATCTAAAGTGCATAGTACATATTAAAAAATTTAATAGCTGTGTGAGTCTTAGCAAAAGCAGCCATCATGTGCCAATCAAGCAATATAATGTACTAAGTCATCTTTTACAGCAATTTTCTTGTCAAGCACTGTATGACACATGTGTAATATACGCACTTTTGTTTAAGAAATGTTTTGGATTTGTAATCCAAGCATTAGATTTGCCATGTCTAGAGTCAAGGAATTTGAGGTTATACTCCCAATTGATTTGAATTTCAATGCATATAATTTAAATTTCAATTGAGTAAGAAAGTCACTTATCACTAGTAATAGGAAAAGAGATACAACACTGGGTGTTGCTCTTATAAGTTGGGGACAAAGAAGGTGGTGCTTATTTCAGCCTAGCTTGATGCTTGGATTTATGACCAGGGCTGTTCCATGCTTGGGCACACTGAAATAAAGAAAAGAAGGAAAATAAAGTCACTTCTACAACATCCTTCAAAAGTTGGTAAAAGACATTTCCTCTTTAAAATATTATTAGTAAATGGCCAATGAACTAGATATAATTCTTAATGGAGCAGCACTTCTTTAATCATTTGAAAATATTGCTAAAATATCTAAATTGAACATTTTAAAAATGGGAGCTAAAATCTCACATTTCTCAAAGTTTATCTAAAAAAACTAAAATTTAATTGAAGTATACAACAGAGCTAATAAAATACTTCTGATATGTATAAGAATATTTTTAATCATGGTTACCTACAGGATAACTAAAACTTATGAAATTTACAAATTGAATAATACAAATTGCTTGTTGGTATCTATCTCAGTTAATTAAAATAACGTACTTAAAAAAGGATGATTTTCTTTGAATTTGGAAATAAACTTTCTTTTCTGTGAACTTTGCTAGTAAGACAATGACCCACTCCATTTCCTCAAAATATAGATAAATAAATAGGGATGTGACAATGTAGACAGATGTGTCCTATCTGCCTACTCATTACTTCAGAAGGTTGCAGTCTTTAATTTAGAACTGTCCTGATTAGTCATTGGATGAAAATGGTTTTTCTAGATTCCTCTTTCCATTCCTTCAATGATGTATTAATGTCATCATTATTTCCCTTCAGACTATATCAGTTTTTCTATTGCCTTTAATCAACCAGTTTTATGATGTCCCAATTAACTGAGAATGTTGGGGAGAAATTCACTTTTGTGACATATTTTAAGGTACTTATTTGACGTTGTTTATAACTCATATTAGAAATGCTCTTTTATGTAGCCTTATTAGCATAGATACATTTTCCACTGCACATAAGTAAGAACTAATATATTCACCTTTGGAGATTTTCAAAATCCCAATATAGTGTGAAAATGAGATTCTGCTTTTTCTTCTTTCTCTATGCATTTTATGAATTTCCAGTGATAGTGAATGTCTTTTATTTAACACTGGACTATTTTAAAGACTATCTATCTACCCAATGTTTTCCCTTGGTAATGACTAATAGTGACTAAAATTTCAACATTAAAAATGAGTCATGATTGTTTACATATTGCAGCTGGTGATTCAATTTTCCATCTATTTTTGCAGACTTAGTAGATATACACAGTATGTTTAATACTATGTTCCTTTATTTAACCTAGTGATAGTGAACTCACTAAGACTTGAATGTCCCACAATGTAAATAAGGTGTCAGCTCTCTCTGGTACTCAAAGAATGCAATCCAATTCCAGAAGATTCTTATACACAAACAAGAGAAAATAAATAAAAGTTGTTTTACTAAATGTGGATATTTGTTTATTAAGAAGTTATGGTTTTGTAAAAAATATGAAATGGTGGATAATTTATGAAAGATTCATATTATATAAATATAAAATGCTGCTGCTGAAGTCATGCATATTAAATTAGAGCAATAAAATTTTCATAGCAAGGCAGGTCATTTAAAGGGATTGATTCTATGTTTTCAATGTGCATTACATTTCCCCCCCATTGTTAGGTCTTATTATTCAATTTTATTATATAAATAACTTAGGTTACTCTGTGAATAAAAATAGTGGTTGCTGAGTATGCTAGTGTAGTATAGATTGTTATGCATTATAACTAAAATGACTCATGCAGTCATTTATTGCCATCAATACAACAGTCAGACAGTGATATACATTGTGGCTTACCATTGATATGATGACTACTGTGATTATGTTATATGATAATGATTATGATAAGGAAAATGTGTTCTTCTGATTCACCAAGGAGTTGTTGTTTTCTCCCATTTTCAGGTACACGAGGACAAACTAAATTTGAATCCTCATAAGATTAGCACATTGACCTTATACCAGATAATTTCAGCATTTCAGTTGTTGAATTTACCTTTCCTGAAAGTTCATTTCTGTGGGCTATCTCGTCACAGGTCCTGGACCAGCAGCTTCTCCTCACTATCCGTCATTAGTCATCTGCTATTTGTTGTCTAACTGTGCTATTTGACTTTTCCATCTACCTGCACTTTCAGTTCTTTGTCATCTGTTCATTTGTTCTATACACAATGACTGTTGCAGTTTGAAAGGAAGGAAGGAAGAAAGAGATAAGCAAGAAAGAAAGAAAGAAAGACAGACAGACAGAAAGACAGACAGACAGACAGAAGAAAGAAAGAAAAAGAAAGAAAGAAAGAAAAGAAAGAAAGAAAAGAAAGAAAGAAAGAAAGAAAGAAAGAAAGAAAGAAAGAAAGAAAGAAAGAAAGAAAGAAAGAAAGAAAGAAAGAAAGAAAGAAAGAAAGAAAGAAAGAAAGAAAGAAAGAAAGGAAGAAAGGAAGAAAGAAAGAAAGAAAGAGAGAAAAAGAAAGAAAGAAAGAGAGAAAGAAAGAAAAAGAGAGAAAGGGAAAGAGAGATAGAAAGAAAGAGAAGAGGGAAAGAGAGAAAAGGGAAAGAAAGAGAAAAAGGAAAGAGAAAGAAAGAAAGAGAGAGGGAAAGAGAAAGAGAGAAAGAGAAAAAGAGAAAGATAGATGGTATCAGGTTGGCTATGACCTACACAAAAGTGATTTTGTAAAATGACCAAATGGAGATGTTGATGATCTGGCCACTCTGCCTCACATTCTCTAGATAGTAACTAAAGCAAATCACAAAACTATTCTAACTATAAAAGCAAATAAGGAATAAGGGATAACAACACATATGATTCAAATTTTTAAATGTATTTAATGCTGGGCAAATGACCTTTCATGGAAAAATAAGTTATTTCTCTGCTGTTTTAAGATAAGATGTTATTTTTTTAACTTTTCTATAATATGGGCACCCAAGTAATTTTCATTTATACATATATGGCCACTCAGTTTATTTAGTATAATGCAATATCGTATTGATTTTTGTGTTAAAAAGTGATTCAGAAGATATTTATAGCACAGGAAAAAGCAAAACAAAATATTAATTAACCAAAGTATTAAATAGTAATTATTATTAATAATCCAGAAATTTCTAATAAATTAATAAGTAATGATGTTAATAAATTAATAGTTAATTCACTGAATAATTAAAATGTGGCTTCATAGAAGACTTTTCCATGTTACTTTTTTGTGTGTGTGGCAATATATATTTTTTATTTTACCTGTAATCACATCACACTCATTGCATTTTTATTAATAAAACCTGTTTATAAAAGGTACTCTTACCACAATTGATTATGCCAGTTATTTTCTCTAGTAATCTTAGCTTAGATGCAGAGATACTAAAGAACTATTTCATAGAACCTACAGCATACAATGGAAATTCTTTGGTATATTTTAAGCATGAGTGATGCACTAAATAATACATTATAAACTAGAGTTTTATTTTCATTTCTATGTTTGAATATTAATTTTAGCTGTGTGTCTTTTTATATCGATGTGAAGCTACATATTCAGTTATAAAATAAAAATGGTAATTGGGTGTCAATTTTTACAAAATATGCACATATATAAACACATACATACACATGTAAATATGCATATATGTATATACCTTCTGTCCATAATTCAACTTGAGTTGAACACTGATAAATCTTAAACGATATACTGTCAATAATTATTAACAAAAATGCCAAACTGCAGCAATATTTGTAACACACTAATGGTTGTCAATTGTATTAATGTGTGCTGTAATAAAAGAAGAATCTAAAATTAATCATCTGTAGCATTAAATTAATAAAACTCTCAATGAATTTAAAGAAAAGAGAAGTATGAAATTTGCATTCAGTTAGATATTGCAATAATCACCTCACTTTCTTTTTCTCTTCCCGAATGGCTCATTTTCAACAATTAAAGATATTATGACAGGAGAGAGATCAGCTTAACAACAATCTGTCTTCAATAACAGAGTTGATTTTTAACAATGAGCAAAAGATCATCCAGGGAGATGAGAACTCTGTTTCAGGGAGTTGGAGTAATACAAATGAGGGGTTAGTCATTGATAGAAAGAAAAAAAATTTCCCCAAACAAATTGTCCCCTTGTGAAAAATTCCGATTCTTGTTACATTTGGTTTTGACTAGGAGAAGCTTGCTTTGACATCTGCTATCTTACTGAGATTATTATTACTCCAGATGGCACCTTCAAACTGTTCTCCAGTGCTTCACTTCTGAAGAATAACAATTTTTTTTTTGCTTTTAACACAAGAAAACCCTTATCTTTTTCCTTGTTGTCTCCACTTGATTTCTTAAAATATTTTACAATAAGAAATAAGAATACAATACAACAAATATGCTGAGAAAAAAAGTCTTGGAACGGACAGGGCATTGTTGGTGCTTCAGGGTAAATCCTGGCTTTGTGATAGGAGTCAACCCTGGCAGTGCTGAAGGTGATCAAATGTGGTGGCAGGGATAGAACAACGGTAAGCCAAAGGAATCATATTCAATGCAGCGTCTTACCTGTCCAGCATCTCTCTGTTCTTGGCAATCTTTTAAACCGAACAAATGATCAGAAAACAGCTGTTTCTGCTAAAAATGGAATAAAGTTTTCTTTGCTGTTCTATTTGGATGCATCAGACACTTGCACATGATGCAGGCTTTCATAGAGTAAAGACAAAGTAGGAGAAATTGTTCTGCCAATTGTTGCTCAGTGAAAATTCAAATAATTCTAACATATATACCTAACTGTACTGTAAAAATACTGGTTACAAGACTTGATCGCTGAACTGAAACTCTTTATTATGAGATACCTTAAACATTATTTCGAATGAATGAATGGATGTACATTTATTTGCAGATGAATGATATTTTTGAAAGGGAAAAATTAAAAAATTGTGACAAAAAGTGAAGAATTAAAACACACTTTGAATATTTGATCAAGCAGCTATCATATTCCACATAGATATTGGAGATTGATGGAGATTTGACCTGACTCTAGAATTAATGCAATGGTTGATAAAATATAGATAAAGAAAATAATTTCTCTTCATGTTTCTAGTACTTTTACTAAGACACTCCTCTCACAAAAGATAGGGTAGCAGAGGAAAATCAGAGATTCAGTAGCATTCAAACCTTATATAAACATGGTAGATGAACCAGGAAAATTAAGTAAGCCCCTGTGATGACCCACACTAATAACTAGAGTTCTACAATATGAGATAGAAATTTCATACGGATTATGTAAGGGTTCTGTTTGTGAAAATTTCTAAGGATCTTACTATACATTTCCTGAGCTTGTACAAAGAGAAAGATAAATCTTATTACCGGACATTGCCTTCATACAGTCATACCACTTAACACAAAAAGTAAACTCTCAATTTTAGTTTCTCCTAGTTTCCAGTTTATCAAAAAATTTTAACTCAACGTGTTCAATATGTTATAGAGGCATATGCTGTGTTGCTCTCATGGCCTGCCTTAAAGAACCATGATATTTCAAATTGCTGCCAGCAGACAGACATGGGGGCCCTGGTTATAAGTTTTGGAGAAGTAATAAAACTGTGAAGAAATTGTCTAGTGCTGAAGAAGCCCGAAGGCAGTAGGAACACCTTTGAGATGCAAATCCAGAGCTCTTTGGAGGTGGAGAAATGCAAATGGATAAACTTTGGCACCACACAAATGCAGAAACTGAAGAAGATGACCTCATTAGAGAAATCTAATGGTCAGAATAAGAAAAGGGAGAATTATGGAGAAATCTAATGGTCAGAATATGAAGCACCTTGAGGAATCCAGGTTCCCCTGTAGTGCATCCTGATGCACCTACATCCCAAGGAGCCCTATATAGGAAGACCTGCTTCATAAATGTATAATTAATATTGTTCTGTACTTACAAGTGTATAATTCAGCTTCAATGGATTAGTCTTATATAGTAATAATTAGAATGTGTTTTAATCAACTTCAAGGCTTTCTGAAGATACTGAGTTTCTTCAGGAAGCAAAGGAAATCTTTAAGCACATCTGGGGCTCAGAAAGCAAACAGAAAGAGGCTGATTTATGAACAAAAGTAAGGGTATTGGATTAATAATATGTTTATCTCCTACATACAAAGGAGAGAACCAGAAAAACTGTGGTTATCATCACGTTGCTTAGGTGCCATTTTAAATAAGCACAGCTAATGCAGAGGATATTTGGAAGGGAAAAACTGAAGGTCATTTAGGCAAACAAAGGCACAATCATGCAATTTAAGTTCTGCTTTTCTATGGTTTAGATCTTCCCCAAGAGATGGGTTTAATGGAAATGTTTGCATATAAATATCTCTTTCAAAGGTGACATATTGAATAGCTGAGAGAAAAACCTCTCAGGCTTCCAGCAAGAGGAAGTGACAAAGAATCATTTGAAATAAAGCAGAGCTTTGTGCTCTTCTGAGTAATGTTGTCAATCAGGGGGGAAAATATTTTTTTAATCAAAACACAACCTAAGATTTAATTAGAATCTAATTAAATTTACCTAAAGAAAGAAATTCAGTTGCTGTCGGTAGAGCCCTTGTGTCCCAGTAAAAGAGAGAACGGGCAAAGCAACACTGGTCAGTTCTACAGGGTAGTTACTCAAGCTCCCTCCGACTCTCAGAAACAGAGAATTATTCCTCTCTCCAAATGGGACCATTACATGGCTGACCAAAGATTTAATATAAAAGAAGAAATTAAGAGAGGAGATCAGTAATAACTCAGGGTTCTAATGTCAAAAGTCAGTGGGATTGCATCAAATTTTAAAATCTGCACCACAAAATAAACAATGATCAAAATGAAAGGACGACCCACAAACTGGGAGAAAATATTTGCACATCATCTATGAGAAAATGGTTAATATACAAGAATTAAAAATGTTCTACATAGCTCCTAGGGCTCACTCACGCATGCAGGGGGCCATTCTGGCCAGATTTTGAGCTGGAATTTGGGCTCCTTCACCCATTCCTGTCAGTAGGCATGGCTATGAGCTCCCAGCCACCACAACCAACAGCTGAAAGAGAGACACTCCAGACCCAGAGCTGTGCTCATGTGCATGGCTACAACACAGCCACTTGACAATCTTAGACAACAATGAAATTTAGGTCCAGGTCCTTCCCAGGATCTTTCACAATTATACACTGTAACGATCATTCTAGTTGCGACAAACTGGAGAGGTTATGGGGATTGGGGAATAATGATGTCACACTAGAATTCCCTATTGAATATGCACATAGAGACATTACAAACTGTTAATATCTGTAGGGCAAGCCACAAAGCGTAAGAGAAGAGAGAAATACGGGGTCAGAGAAAGAAAGAAAGAGAAAGAAAATGTGCCTGCAATAGGACAGGCTGGGGTTGGGGGGGAGTGTTTGGGATGTGGGTTGTGGGAATGTGGCACTAGTGGAGGGAAGCGTCCTGGAACACACTGTGTGACAGAGACCCAATTATGAATATCCTTGTAATTGTATATCTCACATGGTATAATAAAAATTAAAAAATAAATAAATAAGATCTAAAAAATGCATAGTTCTTAACAATTAAAAGTAAATCCCCATTAAAAAAAGTTGAGATTATAGATGAACAATAAACTGATGTAGTCAGGGAGACAGGGGGCCTCAGGGCAATGAACTTTCTGGGAATAAACTGAGCTCTAATGCTGTCCAAAGTCACCGTTTGGAACCAGGGAGCCGGATCAACCTTTCTCTGCCCAGCCCTTAATTCCCTTAACATTCTAGTAATAAAAGGAACAGAGCTCAAGAAGAGGAGAGTTTCAAAGAAAACCGCTCCCCAAACCCTTCACCCCTTGGCAATGGTCCTAGCAATGGACTTAAACCTAGGTTGAAGCCTCATATGGGAATAGCTTGGGAAGAAATCTATAAAGCCATCCTGACCAAAGATGGTGCGCACATGCTGCCTGAGCCCATGCCTGCTTGGTGGAGCACGTGTGGAGCCCGGCATGTGTGTCTCCCCGCATCTCCCGTCTTGAGGTGTGTACTCTCTATCTAACTTTCCTTCCTCTTTCCCTTCCTAAAACCTCCATAATAAAATCTGTTTTACTTCCCTGCTTTTCTTCTTCTGAAAATTCTTTTCTGTGAGGAAGACAAGAACTCTGAGCAAACCATGTTCGAGTCCTAGGACTGACTCTCCTTTCCTGCAAAGAGCAATTCCTCACTCCAGCCTCAGTCCTTGGCCTCCCGAGGAACTTGGGGTAGTGGGTATCAACTCCCATGGCTAGAATCAAGAGATCAAGCAGACATCAGGTGTGGTTTGCCGGTCACCTTATGGGGCTGGTGGAGCTCAGGCCCACATCCTGCATAGACTGTATGCACCAGTCTAGCCTGCCTGGTGGGTCCCAGTGGCAGAGGTGGCTGGGGGAGAAAGTGATCATGTCTCTCCTCTTTCGGCCTTACATAAGACACCCATTGGGCCCACCTACATCAAAGCTTCTTCAACAAAGACTTACAAATAACCCACAGGTGAATGAGTAAATGCCCTGCATTGCTCATCATCAGGAATATGCAAACAAAAACAAAAATAAGTCTCCAACAGTGACACTGATACACACATAAAAAAAATAAAAACAATCTGATTTGGAGTTGTGTGGGTAAAAGGAATCTCTTCCACTCTTGTTTGGGATGATGCTAGTTCAACCTTTCTGGAAAACAATATGGACACTTTCCCAAAATTAGGATTTAAACGTTCATGTGATGCAGTAACTCCATTTCTTGGCTCCTCCACGGGCTCAAAAAGCACTATTCAGAAAGACGCTTATACTTCTGTGTTCATCACAGCCCGTCCTTAGACCAGGAAACATAGTGTCCAATAACAGATGATTGGATAAAGAAACTATGGTATTTGTACAGAGGAGATTATTATAGAGTTGTAAGAAAGGATGCTAACATGCAATTTACTACTACATGATGAAACTGAGGCTATTGGGCTAAGTGGAAGCCAGAAAGAGGAGAGCTATGAAATCAGCTTTATATGAGGCATATGAATAAGCATGGTAAGTAAGTAAGTAATAAATGGCTTAAAACATCATAATCCATGGAACCTCGCTCCATAATCCATGGAACTCGCTTACCTGACAGACAAGGTAGAGTGAGAGAAGTTTGATGGGGAGAGTCTAAGACCAAGATGGAGGGAAATTGGATGATCTAATGGGTATGGTATTTGAATGAACTTTAAATTTATGAAACACTCTCATCGATGGTATTATAAATAAAGTTCATTAAATTACTTATTTATAAATTTATAATACTTAATTTGTATCACTTGTTTTCCGTTGTTCATCGATATGCTCTAGCAGATGCACATACCATCTTCATTTGTCCCTGTTGCATTCTAGTGTAGCCTAACGGCACCTGCTCACTCAGGAACATGAAGAGTCTCAAACCGTTCATTCAGTCATGGAATAAGGTCTATTATTGTTTACTGTTTTTGGCATATTGAATACAACACTGGTAGCTTGCCAGGCTCTGCCGTGTGGGCAGGATACTCTTGGTAGTAGGTAGGCTCTCATTTCTTGCATTTCTGATGTACTGTGGCCACTTTGTGGTACACAACAAGGGGAGCTGGTAGCTGCTATGTCCCATGTATCTGTGTCTCTGGTTCACAGCCGACAGCCTGGGAGCAATTCATGGGCAGGTCCACCGGGCATCTTGGATGGGGCAGAAGTGGGAGAAAGGGACCCCAAGGTCCATCTCCATGGAAACCTGGTAACTTTAACTGCCGAGACCAGCATCCCTGGGATTGAAATTGGCTTCTCTAGAGGGTGGGGATCTGATGAGCAAGGCTTGAAATCAGCTTCTCAAGGTGGAACTCTGGTGGAACTCTGATGATCTGTGGAGTACGGACGTTGAAAATGGCTGCCGCCATGGTGTGGGGGTTCCTCTGGCTTCTTTCAAAGCTCTATTGAGGTGGCAGGCCAGGTTCAGAACCTGCCCTCCCTCCTGGTTACTCATGATCAGCCAAGCACAGGGAGAGCCGGTACCAGCTCTGCCCCATGTATTTGTGTCTCTGGATCACAGCTGACAGCCCAGGAGTAGCTTGTGGTGAGGGTGCACCAGGCCTCCTGGACAGAACAGAGGTGAGAGAGAGACCCCAGATCCATCTCCATGGAAGCATGGTGACTTTAGCCATAATAATACATAAAAATGTATTTTATAATGTATAAAATAATTTATAATTTTATATAAGTACACAAAATATAAAATAGACTCTGCCATTTTATGTCATTTTATGCTTCCTACCTTAATCCTAACTTAAGAGCAGTTTGAATCCTTAACTAGAAACCTTTGTTTAGAATGGATTTTAAAATGGAGTATGCCTCAAACAATCTTTACCCAAAAGAGATGTTCCTAACTACCTCAGTAACACCCACTGGCAAAATCTTTGCTTTCTGGAAGTTGATATTTCTAATTTCCCTGCTTATATGTTTTTTTATAAGGCAGACAAGGATATGAACCCATTATTTTAGTTACAAATGAAACTTATTTACTCCTCAATTCATTGATAAATTGAACACATTGCCCCATTAAGTCCATGGAGCAGAAGTGGACTTCACCTTTAGACATTTAATATGATACAAGTCAACACTAGTGTACTTTCTTTGAAGTCCTTGCACTTTAGGTGTAAGTAGAAATGAAGGTATGAGCTACCAATCAAATCTTTGTATTAGCGGTGAGAGAGAAGGCTTAATGGACAAGATGACATAGTTTGCATGTGAAGGATTTGGTTTGATCCACAGCACTTCCTGCTCCTTCCAGTGCCAGTGCTAAGTTGTCCCACAACACCAGGCTGAGATAAAACCCTGGACAATGCTGGGTCTGAACCAAACAAATTTTAAAATGGAGACATACATGTGCAGTGAATAAAAATGAAAATAAAATATTTTTATATTTCATTTTATAGCACAAATAAAATATTTTAAATTAAATATTTTAAATTAAAATAAAAGTTAAATTTTAGGTCCAATAAAATGTAAGAAATTTTTTTAATATAACTCAAGCATACAAATGGTTTGACTAAGATAGGTTAACTTAGAAGCAAAGCTTAGATTTGTAAAATTCTGAGACCAGAAATGGTGAATGGCTATGGTTTGCTATTATTCCACTATATACAAGAAGGAAACTGCCATATGTGATGCCGTTGATCTAATTTATTGCATATGAAAATGATCCAGAGACAGAGATATACTATATGGTTGCATGTATATGCAACTAAAATGCATTAAATTTAAAAATGAAAAACAAAGTACAGTTCCTTTTTATTTATTTTTTAACTGGACTTTTGCAGATTGGAAACAGAATAGATGTTAGTAAAAGGCTACAGTCTTTGATTATTTAATATTAATACACTCTGACTATCTAAATTATGGCTTGGTGACTATAGCATTTTTTTCATACATGGAATCTTCTAAGAAAATATATCTCAAGCACTTTCTTAAAATCTCTCTGAGTTTCTGAGAGACTCAGAGGCATGGGGTAGAGCTGCTAATGGCTCTCCCTGTACCTAGCTGATACTGAGGCACCCGGGATGGTAGGCAAGTTCTATCCCTGGCCCTCCAATCCAACAGAGCCTCACAAGAAACCAGAGGAACCTCCATACCATGAGGGCTGCCATTTTCAATATTCAGACTCCACAGTTCATTAGAGCTCCACCTAGCAGAAATGCTAATCTCTCCCAGTTGAGGTTCATCAATACATGCACGAGATGAGAGGCTGCTACAAGAGTATCCCACCTGTATGGCAGAGTCTGGCAAGCTACCCATGTCGTATTTGATATTCAAAAAACAGTAACAATTATAGACCTCATTCTCATGACCCAAAAGGAATGGTTTCAGGCTCTTCATGTTCCTGATGCGAGCAATTGCCCTTGGGCTACACTAGCATGTGACAAGACATATGGAGATGTTACTGGTGCTCACCCGACCAAATTGATGAATAACAGGAAGACAAGTGATACAAGTGATACTTTCTTAAGGCATAGAGTGATGGGGCGAGTGATAGCCCAGCGGATAGGGAGTTTGCCTGGATTGTGGCTGACCCGTACAGCCTGGATTTGATCCCCGGCATCCCATATGGTCCCCTGAACTCTGCCAGGAGTAATTCCTGAGTGCAGAGCAAGGGAGAAACCCCTGAGCATCACCGAGTGTGACCCCAAAAAAGCAATAAGTAAGTAAGTAAATAACTAAGTCAATAAATAATACATACTTAAATACATAGATACAAAAATAGATAAATACATAAATCAACAATCAAATACATGAACAAATAAATAAATAAACAAACAAATAAATGAATAATAAGAAAGAAAGAAAGAAAGAAAGAAAGAAAGAAAGAAAGAAAGAAAGAAAGAAAGAAAGAAAGAAAGAAAGAAAGAAAGAAAGAAAGAAAGAAAGAAAGAAAGAAAGAAAGAAAGAAAGAAAGAAAGAAAGAAAGAAAGAAAGAAAGAAAGAAAGAAAGAAAGAAAGAAAGAAAGAAAGAAAGAAAGAAAGAAAGAAAGAAAGAAAGAAAGAAAGAAAGAAAGAAAGAAAGAAAAAGAAAGAAAGAGTTGGGTGAAGGCATCCCATATGGTCCCCTGAGCACCGCCAGGAGTAATTCCTGAGTGCAGAGCCAGGAGAAACCCCTGAGCATTGCCGGGTGTGACCCAAAAAAAAAAAAAAAAAAAAAAGAACCTCAGTGTAAAAAACACAAAGCAAATGCCGTACCTGCTGTATTATCTGTCCAGACACTGGTTCATATTAATTTTTAGTATATACATTAAGACATTTTTACTTTTTATTAAAAATTGAGTGTTTCTGGGCCTGAGCGATAGTCTTGTAGGTAGGGCATTTGCCTTGTATGTGCCCAACGCGGGCTTGATCCCCAGCATCCCATATGGTCCCCAAGCACTGCCAGGAGTAATTCCTGAGTGCCGAACCAGGAGTAACACCTGAGCATTGCCAGGTGTGACCCAAAAAAGAAAAAAAAAATAGAGTGTTTCTCAGAAATATAAATCAAAGTTTAATGTATGGATGAAATATAATATTGTGTAATGTATACAGAATTTTGTCAATTGATATTTTAACATTAAGTGATGGTATCTTGATAATTGATTTTAGTTCTAGGTTTTAGGTTAGATATTAGATATTAGGTTATTAGATATTAGATTTTAGATATTGGGTTATAATTAGATTTAAATTACAAAGTATTTCATGGTATTAATGCTTTTCATAAAAATAATAGTTTCTGAGATAAATAATATTTATATTGGGCCAACATCATAATTTCTAATTTGCCTAATTAAAATAGATGTTTTATTGATTTTCATAGTGCTAACTGAACCATATTAGTTAAAGCACCACTTTTGGTTCATGTAGCTATTTTCAGAATAGATATTAATTCTGAAGTAAAATTTCTTGGCAATTACAGCTAGTCACATATTACATATTTATATAATACATTTGGGTGTAATTTCATCATGTTTGGCTTTGAAAATGCAAATGAACTGAAGCTTGTTCTTTCTTATAGTATAGGCACCGTTGAACTAGAAAACTAGTGAGTTTTCCCAAAATGAGATTTTGGTTTTTACTTTAATTCCATTTATGGTAACTAATACTGAAAATGACCCCAAAAAAGCAAAATTTTTCTGAACATCTGCCAAACCAAAGTTTGTTTATTTTTTAATCTAACAATTCAAAATATTATATTTAAATGAATACTTTTTTAAATATATTTCTTATTTTTACCTTATGATAAAAATAGGTGAGTTAATAGTTCTCAAGGAATATGGTTATAAAATCCTTTTATATCCCCACACATATTCCTAATGTCCATAGTTTTAAAATTTGCTTTTAACATTTGTTACAGTAGAAACCAAGTTAAGAAAAAATTTCAGATAGTTTCATTTAATGGTAATTGAGGGAAAAAAATAGTACAGAGGATATAAAACTTGTCTTACATGTAGCGGATGCCAATTTTAATCCTAGCACAGATATGGTCTCCTGAATGCTCTTTACTTTTACCTGATAAAATAATTCACAAAAATTACTAATCTCTGAAAAAGCTAAAAATATTTTCTATACTATTTTGATATCTTCTTCATATTAAATACCAAATCAAAGGTTTTCACATCTATTTCTATATTATATATGTAGCAGTTTGCATTGTTGATTGAGCATAGGAAAATACCATATATCACATTAGTATTTGTTTTGAAATAAGTGATATATAATCATCTTTTTAAAGTAGCTGACTTCTGATTTACTGTACTAGATTGTAATAAAGTTTCAAAAGATTACTTGCAAGATGAAACCAAATTTATGGTCTGTTTTACTTTGCAGCACTGACGTTCAATGGTCTATCTTACACTTTGAATGTTTTACATATATGTGAATGTGTTATAAAAAACTTTCATCATTTAAACAATTTTTCATTATAGTGTGAAAAATTCAAGTGCTGTAGAAAAGCACAATACATGTCTGATCAAGCATCTAAAATTTGTTGTCCATTAATATCATTTACATTAAAAGGCACACAAGTGCAAATGTATTCATGCAATATCTTATGAATACAAACTAAAGATCAATCTCATATTATTGGCATAAAACTCTCAGTGCTAGGGGCTAACTCCTCTCCGATGTTCAATGATTACCTCTAGTGGTGCTTAGAGAACCAAATGAGATGCCATGGATTGTGTCTTTCTTGTATGCCTGAAAGACAAGCATTGTACTGGCTGTACATCTCTCCGGCACCACTTCTTTAATTTTATGTGCAGACATCGACACCAATAAAACATATGACTCACACACATTACATAAATATAGAAATAATCTGAACAAGAGGCTCAAAATAATTAGGAGGTAAAAAACCATTCTACCATCATATTTTTTTTACTGATATGATAGACTCTATATGCTGCTTTGAATTATGCTTTCAGAGCAATGCAAAACTGCAACAAAAGACTAGAAAGTACTTTCACATAATGGCAGGGAATTGTCGGTATGGTGAGGGGTGGAAACTTAAACAGGGCAGTGAACGATCATAACTTATTTTTTCTGAGATCATTGTATAGATTCTCCAGAGACTATTTTGTCAGAGATGTATTGGTAAACACTGCTAAGTCTGAGTAACACTGTTCTAATCACAAAATCTTGGCCAATACTGCCAGGGAACAAAACATAGGCACCCAGCTGAGATTTGTAAAAACTCAATACTCAGTAAAGAAAAAAGCTGAGAAATAAACTGGCTAAAGCTTACAGAACGTTCTTTAAGGATTTTGTTTTATTTTCCCATTTCTGCAGAAGCTGATGCCAAAAATTACTGAAGTCAAACATTTGTGTTTCTACCTTATCTCTGCAGATTTTCTTACACAGATTGATTTATTCTGTTTTTTCACCAAAAAAAAGATTTTTAGAACTATAACTTGATTTGTTCTTATTACTTGATTATATTATTTTCATTTTATTTCTTAATTCTCTTATTATAGAAGAGAAATATTTATGAAGATTAGGTATGACTATGGACACATTGCATTTTTTCTGAGTGATCTTAAACCAAATAGAAAATCAGAACTATGATTTTCTGTTATCAATTTTCATGTTTCTAGCACTTTTTATTGTGATATTTCTCTTGACTTTGGGCCCTCATGCATGGTCAAAGTTGATGGGTTTTCCTTATATTGGATTGTGGTGGTAGAGTTTGTTCTAATATTGTTTTTACCTTTTTGATATCAATTTTATCTGATATCAATTTTCATGTTTCTAGCACATTTTATTGTGATATTTCTCTTGACTTTGAACTAAAACCTGTCGGGAAGCCACTGGGGTCATGAACAGTATCAGGACAGGAGTTCTCTTCTACCTCCAAGGCCACCAAGGAACTGATGAAAACTCATGAGTCCTATGCAGTTTCAAAAAATTTTTAATAGTAGAACAAGGGGCCGAAGCAATAGTCCAGAGGATAGGGCATTTGCCTTACACACACTCAACCCAGGTTTAATCCCCAAGCATCAAATATGGTCCCCTGAGCACTGCCAGGAGTAATCCCTGAGTGCAGAGTCAGGAGTAACCCTTGAGCATTCTTGAGTGTGAACCAAAGAGAAAAAAAAAATAGTAGAACAAGCTCTACCACCACAGTCCAATACGATGGAAAACCCATAGAACTTAGACCATGCATGAGGACCCAAGTCTCCTGGCAAAGAGGATCCCACCAGAAAGAGTCCCACCAAAGTGGATCCCATACCTCAAGTCACTCCCCCTAATATATTCAAAAATAATCCTAATCCTCAGGGAGGGTCCTGTTCACAAAGATAAACCAATCAGCTTCTAGGTGTATACCTTGTTTCAGGTCTAAATAAATGGCTATGCCAGGGACAAACCCCTTCTCTGAGATTATCTCTTATGTTAAAATGCTAGAGAAAGAGAGGAGGCTAGTATAAAGTAGTACATCTTAATTTCATGGGCTTCATGTGATCTATATGGTAACCAAAGGTCCTTCTTATTAATTATCTGCACCAGGGTGATTAGGAGTATCTTTTTCTCTGTATACTGAAAGGGTCATGCTTGTGCTTGAGGACAAGCTAGTATGATCCTTCCTATAATCTTAAATGAATGGGGCCTCTGGGACTAGTTCATTTTTCATAAACATAGTTTTCTTTAGATTCAGCTGTAGACCTATCTTTCCACAATCTCGGTCAAAGTCAGCCAGCATTTGTGCCGCTTGGCTTATGTTTGGTGTTATTAGAACGATGTCATCAGCAAAGCGGAGGTGGTGTAGTTGCCGACCATCTATCTTCACTCCCATTCCTTCCCATTCTAATTGTCACATGATGTTCTCGAGGGTGGCGCTGAAGAGTTTTGGTGAAATGGTATCACCTGTTGAACCCCTCTTTTGACATCAATGATCACTTCTTTGTAGAATGGTGAGATCCTGGTGGTGAATCCATAATACAGCTCACGAAGGACCTTGATGTATTAGGTTTGAACGCCCTGTTTGGCTAGGGCTTCGATGACCGCTTCAGTCTCCACAGAATCAAAGGCTCTCTTTAAATCAATGAACGTGAGACAGAGCGGCATCTTGTACTCCCTGCATTAACATACGTCTCAGAGACCTGGGTCCTACGAAAGCAGGATGAGAATGCTATTTGGGTCTCCCAGAGAGGAATTGAAAGAGCTATGCTTGGAATATCACGCCTCACTCAAGTGAGAAAAGGAATCCGCAGTTCCGATCCTCTGTCGCTATTCCAGAATCAGGGACACTGACTTGTTTGCCAAGGCATCGAAAATCAGATGGGCTGGACATGTAATGCGATTTGGAGATGACCGCTAGACTAGAGCTGTTACCGACTGGATCACACGGGATGTCAAAAGATCACGTGGCCTCCCACCTACAAGATGGTCAGACTTCCTTGTAAAGACCTTGAAGGAATGGTTTGAAGCTCTTCATATTCCTGAATCAACCAGATGCCATTGGGCTACATTGGCACGTGATAGGGTCCAGAATGTTACTGGTGCTGGCTTGAGCAAATTGATGAATAACGGGATTCAAGTAATCAAGAGATCAAGTGATAATCTTAAATGATAGTCTGAACTTAGCCAGGAGAGTAGTCCCCTGGTAAATTCTAATTGTCCCACGCTGGGACCACTGGTTATAAAGAAGAGCTATGCCTAATCTAGAAAACATAGAAGTCTTCTGTTATTTTTGGGCACCCGCTCGGCGCGACCATAGGGAGTGGGGGGGGGGCCCGGCGGCCCCGGGCAAACCCCCCCCCCCTTACTAGATGTATTATAAGTCATAAGTTACTCATTCATTCAGAGTCTATGTGACTTCTGTAACTGCCACACCCTCCATCAGCGTTTACAGGGAAGAAAGTTCTCATTAGTATGAACCCTGGTTTAAGAACATGCAAATAGATTAAACTTGAGTAAACAGATTAAATAGATTAAACAGCAAAGCTCCCGGGGTAGGTAGGCTTGTCATCCAACAAAAACCAATAATTACTGCTATGTCTTTCAGAATTTAGGAGCCCAAGCATATGTAATAATTATCTTTTTGACACTTTTCACTGACCTACAAAGAATTTTTTAAAAATTAAAGCAATTTAAAAGACTCACAGTTTTTAATACAATTATTATTCATATTCACAGTTATAACATTATCCAAAGAACTAGCACACTGAAAAAAAACATTGCTATATATTTTTCAGAAACTTATGTGTGTGTCCAGTTTTCAGAAAATTCTTTATATGACTATTTGAAGGTTAATTTCTGAATTCTAAGAGTAATGTGATATTTGTGTTTGAATTTAAGAACTCAGATTTAACAAGAAGGAAAGCAATTAATATTGAGTAGTTTGTCCAGTGCAATTTGCTAATTATTTCTTCAATTAAAATAAGGACGTATCTGAAGGTATACAAAATAAAGGTTGTTTTTCTAATTCATATATAGTACAGTTATTATTTTGGAACTAATAGATGGCAAGCAGCATCATAACTAACATATTAAAATTGTTAAATTTTCTGTATATTCCTGGTGAAAAGTTGATATTCAGAAAATAAATAATTCTTTACTTATCACAGTATTAATAAGTGTGAGATTTTAGTTAGATAATTTTAAGATACCTGATATCTGTTACAAAAGAATTGCTCTGAAGAGGAGTAAGAGATAGTAAAAGAAAGCTTAATTACACAACTTTAGTCACTCTAGTCAACTAATCAGGCTTTTGCAATAATTCAAACATGTATTATTTCAAAACTCAGAAGGTTGAGTGACCATATATTCAAATGTTCAGCAAGTAATAAATTCTTTCTATTTTAAAAATGATCTCTGGATCTCATTTTATTAGTCTATATTTTATGTAAAATAATAATAATTTTAAATAAAATACTTACACAAAACTTTATAGGATATTACACTCTACATCATTCACAAATACAGTGTCACATTAAAATTAATGTTGATGACAAAGTAGAAATATTAGTTTTTTATTTCACTTTTTGGGTCACACCCAGCAATGCTCAGGGGTTACTCCTGCCTCTGCACTCAGGAATTACTCCTGGTGGTGCTCAGGGGATCATATGGGATTCTGGGGATCAAACCGGGCGGTCATGGGCTGGCTGAGTGCAAGGCAAATGCTCTTCCCGCTGGGCTATCGCTCAGGCCCCATGCAATATTTAGTTTTGGCATATTCAATAGGCATTATTGAATTACTTAATGTAGTTAGGTAAATGTACTTATTCTTGTTCAATAGAGGTGATTACATCCTGAAGAACTTTTATTTTAAGTTAGCAGATAGAAAATCTTGTATAAGAGAGTTTACGTGTTTTCTAATAACCACAAATTTTCATGTAGTCAGTAGATTTCTATATACAACCTCCTCTTTTCAAAATAAATGCAAGTGATCTGATACTAATCATCACTCTAAGTAATCTGTTTTTCTCCTACTGTATCAGTATGGAATAAGTATATGTTCAGATTCAGAGAGATAATATAGGGCATAAGGGAGACTTACTTGCCTTGTATTCCACTAACTGTAATTCAAATTCCTAAGCCACTATTATCCCTTTAGTATGATGATAGGTCACTTTGAAGCACAGGATCAGGAACAGTCCTGGGGACCACCACTTGTGATGCAATGCAGCGGATATACTCAAATATATGTGTGCACAATTGTTGGATGACAGGCTTAGGTAGCCTGGGAGCTTTGCTGTTTTACCCACTCACAGCTTAATCTATTTACATGCTCTTAAACCAAGGTTCATTCTGATGAGATCTCTCTTCTATGTAAACACTGATGGAGGGTGTGGCAGTTACAGAAGTCATTTGACTCTGAATAACTTCTGACTTATTTATTATACATCAACTAAGACTTCTATGATATCTAGATCGGGCACAGCTCCACTTCATACCCACTACACCCAGCGTGGGACAGTTAGAATTTACCAGGAGATGGCCACCCTGGCTATGTTGAGACTATCTTTAAGATTATAGGAAGGATCATACTAATTTGCTCTTATGCAGGGAGTGTGACCCTTTCAGTATACAGAGATTGAGATACTCAAAATCACCCTGGTGCAGATAATAAATAAGAAGGACCTTGTGGGTACCATCTAGATTACATAAACCCATGAAATTAAGATGTATTACTTTATACCAGCCCTCATCTCTCTCTCCAGTGTTTTACATGAGAGATAATCTCCAAGAAGGGATTAGTCTTTGACATACTCCTTTGTTTATACCTGTGATAGGGTGTGGCACCACCCTTCTACACTCTGTTTAGGGTTCTTTCTTGAAAACACCCTTGCTATCAGCAGTTAGTATTTCTTTGGTGTATATAAGGGGTCTGACTTGAGGCACTCACCCCTTTTTCCCTTTGCTTCCCCTTCTTTTGTGTAGGATCCCTTTTTAGGTGAGATCCTCTCTCTTTTGGTGGGAGACTTGGGCTATCTTGTATGGTCTAAGTTCTGACCAGAGCTAGAGTTCTTTAATTATATTGGATTGTGGTGGTAGAACCTTTGTACTGTTAAAAGCCTTTTGGAACTGTGCTGAACTCGCAAGTTTTCATCCTTTCCCCCCTGCGGCCTTGGAAGTAGAAGAGAACTTCTGTCCTGATACTGTTGGGACCCCAGTGACTCCCCAACACACAATGACTTCATATCTGATTTAGTGTAAAGTTTCAAATAAATTTAAGTGAAATCTAAATTTCTTGCCTGTCCAAAGCATATGAAAGCATATATAGATGCATTTGTGAAAAATAATGCTACGGTTATAGTAAAAAATTATAACATCCTCATCTCTATAGTATTTTCTACTGAACTAGCATAGAGTGGTTTAATTCAAAAGTTAGCAGCTGATGTTATTAAACTGTAGTTTGATTATTTATCAACATAATATTAGAGCACATTTCTGGTAACATTCAAAATTAGAATATAATTACAATTCCATGCCAATTAAAGCCTTCTATTTTTCTCAAATTTTCTACCCTTATAATCTGAGTGGTCATTTTATTTATTTGTTTGTTTTTTATTTATTTTATCTATTTTAATTTATGTTTTATTGTTTCACCAAAAGATAGACCATTACAAAGCTGTTCATGCTTGTGTTTGAGTCATATAGTGCATTTGTTCCATTTTAGTGATCTTTAACCACTCAGTTTAGTTTTCATATAGTCCAGGACGCTTGCTTCTCGCTTCTTTCCTAGCAGGATTTTTTTTATATGTATTTCTTAACAATTACTTTTGAAAACAGCATCACATTTTCCACTAAGTGTAAATGTCACAAAATCTAAGAAGTGTCAGTATCTATTTTCAAGTCATGCAAAATATAGAAAAAATTGATAATGAAATATTTTTAACTCACTAATGAATCAATAAAAATATTACAGACGATTTTACATAGTAGTTTAGGAACAAAAAAAGGAGATAAAACATTAAATTCCATCAATAGTTAAAAAATAACTTTTAAGCGAAGAAAGTGCCCTTAAGTTTCCTCTTGAACAGCAGGTAGTAAATGAAGAAATTTCAGGCAAAAGAAGCATCGTTCACCCAGAGACCTGAATAATTAGTCATTTGAGGACTCAGTATCTAAACATAGGCCCAGGTGCTACAGAGCAATAAAGAAGATAATTGTTGTAGCATACTGTGAGTGCACAGTAGAACAAGTTATAGAATGCTATTTATTATTACCTTTGCATATTTAAGAAGTATTATCAGGCATTGTTCAAGGGTCAGTAGAATGCTCTAGCCTGAACAATTTATCAGCAATTACTAGAACTATTCTATATGTCTTTTGGTGCATAAATTCTCTTTTAAACAATCAAAATAATGTGTGTATTAAAATGAGAAAATACATAAGTGAGATATTTTTTCTGCCAGTTGCATATACTACAAAATAGAAACTCGGTATAATTAGAAATTATTTAAAGAGTAAGTTATATTGTTGTCATGTCTTATAACACATACTTACTTTAACATTTATTCAGCTATAGAATTATATTGAAGATTACATTTTATCGAATATAATGACCATTTAGATTTCTTGGAATCATGTCTGTATTGAAATGGATAATTAGACAAAGCAGGGGTCTCAAAAAGGTATGCTCAACATGAGTACTTAGGATTTACTCATTCAGGCATTGGGGTATAGAATGAGTGAGCCTAACTACACAAGAACATGATTTAAGCTACTTTCACTAAAAAGCAAGTCCACCACATAAGACTATCACTTATCTGCACTGGTGATTTGTATTATAGCTCCAAAGTGGACAGTGTCTTATGTTAACACCCACAAGTTTTTAGGAGTTTGCCAAAGATGCACAAAAAGCTACCTCAGCAAGTCTTATCTTTTTCCTTTCTGTTGTCACCTTTTCCTCAGTCATCCTTGTTGTCCCCAATTTAAACTTCCTGAATCTCTTTAAAGACACTGAAGGTTATGTCTTCTTTCGGAATTCTAGTACTTATTGAAATTTATTACACGTTTAATTTATTTATTTATTTATTTTGCTTTTTTTAGGTCACACTCGGCAATGCTCAGGGGTTGCTCCTGGCTCTGCACTCAGGAATTACTCCTGGCGGTTCTCGGGGGACCATATGGGATGCGGGGATCGAACCGGGCCGGCATGGGCCAGCCGCATGCAAGGCAAACACCCTACCCGCTGGACTATCACTCCACGGCAGAGCCTGGCAAGCTACCCGTGTTGTATTTGTATATATATATGCCAAGTACCAGTAACAATTATAGACTCATTTCGAATGGATTGAGGCTCTTTATGTTCCTGGAGCAAGCAGATGCCTTGGGATCTACTAGCATGAGACAGGACATATGGAGATGTTACTGGGGCCCGCTCGAGCAAATCGATGATGAACGGGAAGACAGTGATACAGTGATTACACGTTTATGAAATAACATGGGTTGTAGATCTGGCTCCATGATAAGTACTTTTGCCTTGTGTGTTTTTTGGCCCTGGTTTCAATCCCTGGTTTATAAAAAAGAAATGAATGATAACTTATATTAAAGATTAGTAATTCACCATATATGTCTGTTTCCTCTGCAGGCTATTAATCTACTGGAGGTCTTATGAGACAGTCTTCATTATCATCTCTTATGTGCAAAATAATAAAATGCATGTCATTACTTTTTATCAGGACAACACTTAATTGTATTGCAAATAAAATAGTAAATGATAAGAGAGAACAAGAAAGTTGGTTCTCATTTGTTGTTAATTATTTTAAAAGATTGCTGGCTGCAAACCTTATCATTAGTAATTAGAGTATATTACTCAGGATTGGCTTTGACTCTAATAAGCCAATACAAAGAGAACTGAAAGTACAATTCTGTTGTGTTCTTCAAATAGACAAAAATTGTATTTCTATAGTAGGTGCAAAAGTTTAAAATTACAGAGCAAGTCCATGTGGGAAATGGTGTTTATTGAGAAAAGTGATCCATGTAACAGGTAACCAGAGTCCAAAATAAGAAAGAAATAAAAACAAGCATGAGAGAGAGAGAGAGAGAGAGACAGAGACAGAGACAGAGACAGAGAGACAGAGTGCAGCTGGCAAGGCACTTTGCCTTGCACATGGCTGAGTGAGTTGCATCCCCTGCAATGCATACGTTTAAGAACCTGAACTCTGAGCACAGAGCAAGGAGGAATCCTTGAACACTGCTGGGTGTGCCCTGAAATTGATAAATAATCTATCCAATGAAAAGGTATTGTACTTAATGGTATTTAAGTACCATAAAGAAGTTGTTATGAATTTATGAGATCAAGGCCTAAATACCACCCAGACCTTATTTCATGCTCATTTCTTGGAGGGTTTCCTCTAGAACAATTAAAAGAAAACAAAGAGGATCTGCCACTGGCATGTTAAAGAATTAGATTGTTTTTCTGTTGGAGGCTTCAGGTCTAGTTTTGGACTAAATAACAAATCAAGACAAAAAACCACTGACTTCCGTTCTAAGGTGTTCTTAGTCAGAGGGCATTGGCTTTCTGCTAGAATAGCTGCCTTTCGGTCAAAAAGTATGTGGGTTTGATCCCTGGCTCTGAAATATATGCCATGTATGAGCCCAGAGACACTGAGATGTGATACCCATACCACAAACGAGTATGATTTCTGCACACTACAGCCACATGTATTGGAGAATAACAACCACAACTTATGTGTGTGATTTTGTACATTTGTACATTTTTAATATACAATTACAAGAAATGGCAAAAACAATAAAAGTGCAGGAAAGTGAATAAAATAGTGAAGATTAAAAAGGTGTTCATAGTACATTTGACTTCTTACATATTTTTGTTTTGCACCATATTGTCTGGAATTTGGAAAATGCTCTTAGTTTGATCCATGTAGTTAATTATTGGTAATGTTTGGGGTCCATAAGGTGTTGGAGATTAAACCAAGAATGCTTGTATGCAGAGCATCACATCACCTTTGACCTATTTCTCTGCCCACTTTGTAATGTGGGTGTACAAAATATGTCAATAAGTATGGAAAATATATTACTGCTTATTATAATTATAACATGAATAATTATATAATGTGAGCTCTTAGTATATCTTAAGTATTGCATTATATATCAATTCAAATTTATTCAATTAAAATAATTGTTCATATTAAACTAATAATAATAGTTCTTATTTATCTACTCTTTGAACAAAATGATTTATTTCTATAGAAGGATCAGGATGTGAAGGTGATCTGGCTGCGACATCTGCCATCCCATTGATCCCTGTGATTGATTCGACTGATTTGGCTGGCTAGGCGGGTGTACCTTTCTCTCCCACCACTATGCATGCATCCCTCCTGAAGCTGCACAATAGGTGGAAGATAACAGCCTTCCCCAACAAAGAGACAGACCAGTCTTCAGTCGAGATTATACTCCAAACAAGTTCTTAGAAAGATTTTTTATATATAAGTATTATTATCACTTGTGTCACTTGTATCACTTCTCTATCCATTGTCCATTGATTTGTTCAAACAGACACAAATTAAGTCGCCATACTTCCTGTCGTGAGCTAGTATAGGTCAAGGACATCTGCTTATCTGCTTGCTTTGGGGACATGAAGAGCCTCAAACCATTCATTCAGGTCATGAATGAGGTCTATAATTATTACATGTTTTGGCATATCAAATACGACATGGGTAGCTTGCCAGGCTCTGCATGGGGGGCTTATTTAAACATACTGTAAACTATTATGTAAGTGCATACTATGTTCCAAGCATTTTGCTATATTATAGCAAAATTAGGATATTAATCATGTTGAGAAACAATTATTAACATCCTATAAGGTTTTTTGACAAATAAGTTTCTTATCTAGTGGTCATGCCATGCCAAAAGAAAAAGGACTAAAATGACTGTGTGTACATTCAATGCATGTACTCTGGCATCAGAAGCATATATTGAGGATCTGATGGTGCAAGGACAAAAGATCAAGTACAACACCATTGGTCAGACTGAGACGAGGGAGGCGCCAGTCTCATCACGCTATATTTTTGAAACCATTTGATTCTGTGGAGACTGAAGTAGTCATCAAAGCCCTAGCCAAACAGGGTGTTCAAACCCAATACATCAAGATCCTTCTTGAGCTGTACTACGGATTCACCACCAGGATCTCACCATTCTACAAGGAAGTGATCATTGATGTCAAAAGAGGGGTTCCACAGGGTGATACCATTTCACCAAAACTCTTCAGCGCCACCCTCGAGCACATCATGCGACAATTAGAATGGGAAGGAATGGGAGTGAAGATAGATGGTCAGCAACTACACCACCTCTGCTTCACTGATGACATCGTTCTAATAACACCAAACATTAGCCAAGCGGCACAAAAGCTGGCTGACTTCAACCGAGTATTGGAAAGACAGGTCTACAGCTGAATCTAAAGAAAACTATGTTTATGAAAAATGAACTCGTTCCAGAGGCCCCATTCACTCTCAATGGAACAAACATCTCTGAATGAAGCAGTTATGTGTACCTAGGTTGAGAAGTCAACATGATGAATGACCTAAAACCTGAGCTACACAGGAGGAAGAGAGCAGCATGGAATGACTTCAAAGGCATCGAAGAAATAGCTAAAAGGACAAAGAACCTCCAGCTCCGGGCACATCTCTTCGACTCCACCATTCTCCCTGCATTAACATATGCCTCAGAGACCTGGGCCCTACAAAAGCAGGATGAGAATGCTATTTGGTGTCTCCCAGAGAGGAATCGAAAGAGCTATGCTTGGAATATCATGCCTCACTCAAGTAAGAGAAGGAATCAGGAGTTCTGACCTCCGTCGCTATTCCAGAATCAGGGACGCTGTCTCGTTTGCCAAGGCATGGAAAGTAGGATGGGCTGGACATGTAATGCGATATGAAGATGACCGCTGGACTAGAGCCGTTACAGATTGGATCCCATGGAATGTTCAAAAGATCACGTGGCCGCCCACCTACAAGATGGTCAGACTTTCTTGTCAAGACCCTGAAGGAACGGTTTGAGGCTCTTCATATTCATGAATCAATCAGATGCCACTGGGCTACATTGGCACGCTTTTGGGTCCAATGGAAATGTTACTGGTGCCTGCTCTAGCAAATCGATGAATAACAGGATTCAAGTGATCAAGTAACGTGATCTAGTGGTCAGAAACATTGAATCTTTATGGTAGTCGTAGATGCACATGCTATTAATGTCTCTTCTTGATGATGAGTAAAGTAAAATTCTGAGAGACACTCTCACAAGTATAAGTCACTGCCTCAACTTTGATGTTGTCATAATCATACCAAATCTGTCTTCTGAATATAAAATTTCCTGCTATAATTGTTTAATTAAATTTCATTAATAGTAAAATTAATTTTTCTCATATAAATTTATGTTTTGTGATGGATAATCTCAAATGATTAATACTTAAATAAAATGTGGACAAAATATTGGAAGCCATTTGAATGCATGAATATTCCTAATCTTCAGTTTGATTCCAGCCTCAGTATAAGTCAGTAACTTCTCTGTTAGTACTTCCATTTTGAGTATGAAATAGTGAAATATTGTTTTTAGGTAATTTTTACTTCTTTTTTATTCACTAAACGTAGACTGAGTTCTTATAAATTATTCAAATGCATTTAGAGCCTCTGTATGGCAGGAGGGAAGGTGCCCCATGAAGTGAAACAATTTGAAAAATCAAGAAAAGGAGTGAAGAAATTTTGATTAAGTAAAGGAGGAATATATCCATAGGTACCGTATCTCATGCAATTAAAGAACTTTATTTTCTGAAATTAAGTTTAGATAGAACAAAAAATGAGTCTTAATTAAATGTTACTCAGGAGAAATTTTTCTAAGAAAAATAAAATTTACCATAAAATATAATAGAACAAAATAAAGTCCCTATACAGCATTGAAATTCCCTACAATTTTTTTTAAAATTTTGTACTTTCATCCTAACCCCTGATAGAGATTTCAATTTAGCAAATATATCTTAGCACATCATTATTCCTAAATTAGTAAAATACTATAATGGTTAAGTATATAACAATTGATAAAATTTCCCATTATTGTAGCTTTTTCTCTCTCTGGCGAATCAAAATAATTTATTGTGCTCATGTTCCTGAGCATTATTTACTTTGCATTATCTTCCTTCTTTGAATTTTAAATTATACTGATTCTTTTCTCTATCAGTCACCATTTTATGTTTTGTTTTATTCCCCAAGATATCCACTAGTTTCACGTTGTTAAATAACTAATTAGATTTTAGAGGTATTATACACAATAGTTTGAATATTACTGTATTTATATAGTTGATGTACCTGTTGTACCATAAAATGCTAATTATCCAAAACAATGCCACCAGTGTCCACACTTACTAAGCTTCCAAAGGAAGAATATGTAACATTTACTTTTAAAATGTATTTTAATGACATACTAAATGATCCTTTATTATGAGGACATTAGTAAAATAAGGTCTTTGATCTAACGTACAAAGCTTTCCATGGATAAGTGATGACAAACAAAAAGGAGAAAATGATAAGGCTTATCATTCTTCAATGGGAATAGGTACCATACACTCAGAGGGTTGCAGGGAACAGAATGCCACCTCCCTAACGGGAATAAGTCTGCTAGTGACAATTTATCATGTCACAGGCGGCTTTAATTAAGAGGCAAGAGGCAAGTTGATTTTTCACATTGTAGAAAGTCACATAAGAGATGAAAATTTTATCAGTTGGAAATTACATAACTCTTATTTTAAATATTTATCATACAAAGAATGTTTGAATGTTTTCACTAGAATAATCACCAATCCTCAATTTTCAACTAATATATAAATACTAAAACCAGGAAATTATCATTAAGCCTATAATGAAGTGCAAAGAAAAAAATTGTAAACAATCCCAATTCTAACAGACATAACAAAAGCACCTAATATGTTTAATATTTACCAGTGGTAGCTAAAATATAAGATAAATGTATTATATATTATATTTTTAATATTTTATATATAAGAATATATTGGAAAGTGAAATTTCTCACATTTTGAGCCATAATTAAAATATTTGTATCCATTTTATTTTGCCTGCTTTTATTTAAAAATATTTTATTTATGAAACAGGGGTTATAATTGTGTTAAAGTTAATGGAGTTTAGGCACAAAATATTCTAGCACCACGCTCATCACTACAGTATGATTATCTGTCCTGTTTTTCTCAGTGACCTGTCTACCCTCTTCCCTCCCCCACAAACACCCTCCCATGGTAATATGGGACTCAGGTAATATGGGACTCAGGATCAGTCCTCAGTGTCTATGGGGCATTTGTTATTCACCTATGATGTTTATATCCTACAAACAAAAGTGATTATTCTATCTATCCTTGTCTTTCTGATTTCACTCTGTATGGAACTCTTTAGATACATCCAAGTAGCAGCAAACTATGAGAATCCTTTTTTTTTTTTTTTTGGTTTTGGTTGTGGCACTGCCTACCATGTTCAGGGCTTACGCCTGGTTCACTCATTTCAACGATTTGTGGACCAAAATGGGAAAATAGGGTGCCGGGTATTTATCGAGGCTAGTCACATATAAGGCAATTGCCCTAACTGCTGTACTCACTCTAGTCCAATTTCACCTTTTAATATTGCTAAGTAATATTCTACTATGTATTTTACCTTTTTAATATACCATATATTCTTGGACAGTTGTTTTCTTTTCAAGGTTTTGGTTATTTGTGAATAGTGCTTCAATGAACATAGCAGTGCAAATGTCCTTTCTGAATAGTATTCCAGCCCTTATATTAGCTAGTAAGAAATGAAACTGCTATATCAGACAGAAGTCCAACCCTAGAATTTTGAGAAGTGGTCAGACTGTTAAAAAAAAAAAAACTGAACCTGGCAATATTCCCAGCAGCAGTTAATAATGGTTCCTGTTGCCTCACAGCCATGCAAAAAAGGTGAATTTTGTTCTTTGGGATATGAAACAGACTAACACAACAACTTGAACTCTTCAAATAAAACTATTTTTAGCAATTTATCACGCTGAACAACATTGATTCCAACTTTTTTGAACAATGGGCACATTCTGTAAAACTGAGAGTCAATGTGGGCCAAGCAATAGCACAGCGGTTAGGGAATTTGCCTTGCACACGGACGACCTGGGTTTGATCCCTGGCATCCCATATGGTCCCCTGAGCACCACCAGGAGTAATTTCTGAGTGCAGAGCCAGGAGCAACCCCTGAGGACTGCCAGGTGTTACCAAAAAGCCAAAAAAAAAAAAAAAAACAAACCCTGAGCGTCAATGAATCCCCACATCTTACTAAGAGCAAAACACAAATGTGAAGACATATATCACTTGATCACTTGGTATCCCATTATTCATTGACTTGCTCGAGCGGGTGCCAGTAATGTTTCCATTTGACCCTATCACGTGCCAGTGTAGCCCAATGGAATCTGTCTGTTTTGGGGATATTGAGAGCTTCGAATTGTTTGGTTAGGGTCCTGGTAAGGAAGTCTGACCATCTTGCAGGTGGGTGGCCACACAATCTTTTGGCATCCCATGGGATCCAATCGGTAATGGTTCTAGTTAAACGGCCGTCTCCAGATCGCATTATATGACTAGCCCATCTGATCTGGCAATGAGACAGCGTCCTTGATTTTAGAATAGCGACAGAAGTCGGAACTCTGGATTCCCACTCTCACTTGAATGAGGCATGATATTCCAAGCATGGCTCTTTCGATTCCTCTTTGGGAGACCCAAGTGGTATTCTCATCCTGCTTTCGTAGGGCCCAGGTCTCTGAGGCGTATGTCAATGCAGGGAGAATGGTGGAGTCAAAGAGGTGTGCCCTTAGCCGGAGGTTCTTTATTCTTTGGACTATTGTTTCGATGTTTTTGAAGGTATATATAAAGAAAATAAATGAATATTCAGGGCAAGATTTAGGAAAGTAATTTGAGCTGAAGTGCCAAGAATAATCACTATCACTATCTTCCCGTTCATCATCGATTTGCTCGAGGGGGCACCAGTAACATATCCATATGTCCTGTCTCATGCTAGTAGAGCCCAAGGGCATCTGCTTGCTCCAGGAACATAAAGAGCCTCAAACCATTATATTAGGTCATGGGAATGACCTAATATAATTGTTACTGGTATTTGGCATATCAAATACGACATGGGTAGCTTGCCAGGCTTACTGTGCTGGTGGCATACACTTGTAGTCACCTCTAAATACAGCATTTATTGAAGAACCATGCAGCCACTTGTTGACACACAAGCCAGGCTGTGATATGCTGGTCTGCTGGTTCGAGTTCTGAAGAGAGGGAAGTTGGATGTGGAAAATGGAGTGGGGGGGTCATCTGGCTTGTTGCGAGGCTCTGCTGGGATAGCAGGCCAGGGCTAGAACCCTTCATCCCTCCCGGACACCTCGTGAGCGCTGGGCACAGGGAGAGCCAGTAGAAGCTCTGCCCCATATCTGTGAGTCTGTGAGCCTAGAAGGATAGAAAAGACTATTTTGAAACTGTATGAAAACAATGGCAATTTATTTCACTTGTATCACTTGTATCACTTGTATCTCTTGTCTTCCTGTTGTTCATCGATTTGCTCGAGAAGGCACCAGTAACATCTCCATACATCCTGTTATGTACTAGTGTAGCCCAAGGGCATCTGCTATGTGGTTCATCAGTAAATGCAATTTATTTATATTGGCAATATATTAATTTGGAATTTTACGTCTATTGGCAATTATTAAATTGATAGAGAAGGCTGTTTTGAAGCAGGGTAACAATTATAGTCTTGGATTGCTGTTGCTTGTACTAATTTAAAGTATTCTACTCACAGGAGGGAAGAGAAGTATCAACTAGTATATAGCTTGGACTTCTCTGGAAACAAGTTTCATTCAAACTCCTTATACTAAAGGTCTTGTTGAGACTTCTAGGTGAATAGTTTATGCAGGCTAACTCAGCAACTTACACATGCATACAATAATTCTGATTTTGCTAATTGTCACACAGATCCTGCAATATCCTATATGAACACTTATTAGTGATGATAAGAACAACAACTAGACTTACAGTTTCAAACTAAGTGGGCTAAACTCATGCTACTTCCATACAAGCCCTTTACATTTTCCTAATGTTGATATGGTGGGGCACATCTGAGGCTTGTCCCTTGTCTATAAATCCAGCTAAATGGGTCCTAGTCCAGTCTTTTACTGTTTTACTTAATATGAATTTCAGTAATTTGGGCATCAAAAATGAAGAAGTTAAAAGAAAAATAGTAATTAGAGTAGGCAAACATATTAGATGCATAGTGATGGTCAAGGAAGAGACAGGTCCTAAAGACGTTACAAAATACAAACTTCATAAGAAAATATTTGTTTCTTTGTTCATTTTTCAGATATTCCAGATTAGGGAGGATATTTATTTGAATTCACTGCCAGCATATTTGGATTGTTCCCTCTGGAAAAGAATGGCAAAGCTACTACCAAGACTATGCAAATAATTATTTTCCAAAATGATGTTAATGTTTTCCATCTTTGGTTCCAGAATAACTTAACTGATTAAATTAATTCACTTATGTTGGCATGTTGAAAAGGAAATTTCATGGGCCGGAGCAATAGTACAATGGGTAGGGCATTTGCTTTGCATGCAGCCTAGCTGGATTCCAGCCCTGGCACCATATTATCCCAGCCTTGCCAGGAGTGATCCCTGAGTGAAGAGACAGGAGAACATTCTGAAAACCACTTAGAATTAAAAACAAAATGAAAGCAAAAATTTAAAGTTAAATTTTACACAGATATTTGAGCTTTAATTTTAACATTTTTACATGCCAGATCAAAATAGTGTAAAGCTATGTTTGCTTTCATGAAATTAAAAGTAATAGTACATTTGTCCAATAAGCATTAGATTAAAAATATGATTCATAAGCGTTAGGGATTATTTACATAATCTATATTTATAATTGCTAATGTTATTTATATTTCAAAATATTATCTTTTGACTGACAAATCCTGCAAAGTATACTAGCTAAAATGGAATCTTACTAAAGTTAAAAAATAGCAATATACACTGACAATGATATATTGTAACGGTTTTAAATTCATGTATGGAACTGCTCAATAGTAATAACAGTAATGAGATTATGTAACAGGAGCATTTTGTAGTACTTTCTCAACCAGGATGTATACACATTATTTAGGCTATTTAAGTATAACATTGTATTTGTTAGGATCTACTAAATCAGATTGGAAGGAACCATTTCAGAAAGATAATTTTTAGAAAGTATTAGGTGATTTTTAAGTTGTCAGCTTACAGGTTTTCTTTAAGTTATATCTTGGGGAGTAGATTTTATTAATATGAAAATAAAAACTTCTTTTAAATGCTTTAATTTATATGAACAATCTTGTAATTGTGTATCTCACGGTGGTATAATAAAATTAAGGAAAAAAATAAAATAAAAAAAGGCTTTAATTTAACTCATGGTGTCTTATGTATAAAGTTTTGTAATTTTATTGTGTGTTATTTTAGCAATACTACATATCATAGTCAGGAATTTGTCATTATTGATGAGTCATTATAAGTAGTGTTGGCTGGGAATAATTCAATAGGGGACAAAATAACTTTTTGGTGTCATTTACAATTTGCTTTTGATTCTATAATCATCTTTTGGTGTTTTAGAAACATCTCTGTACACTTGAAGAAAATTCTTATTCTATATACAACCAGTGTATCACAGCCCAGATCATCGACAGCCACCCCAAGCAGTTTTTTTTTCAATCCGGAGCAGGTATACTGAACCAGAGACTCTCAGACATGGGGCAGAGCTGCTACTTGCTCTCTCCTGTGCCCAGCTGCTCGTGAGGTGCCTGGGAGGCATGGCAGGTTCTAGCCCTGGCCTGCCACCCCAGCAGAGCCTCACTACAAGCCAGACCACCCTCCCCTACTCCATGGAGTCCGCCATTTTCCACATCCGGACTTCCCTCTCATCACAACTCCACCCAGCAGACCAGACTATCACAGCCCAGATCATTGACACCCACCCTGCAGCAGTTTTTTTTTTTTCAATCCGGCCCAGGTATGCTGAACCAGAGACTCTCAGACATGGGGCAGAGCTGCTACTTGCTCTCCCTGTGCCTAGCTGCTCATGAGGTGCCCGGGAGGAATGGCGGGTTCTAGCCCTGGCCTGCCACCCCAGCAGAGCCTCACAACAAGCCAGACCACCCTCCCCTACTCCATGGGGCCCACCATTTTCCACATCCGGACTTCCCTCTTGTCACAACTCCACCCAGCAGACCAGACTATCACAGCCCGGCTTGCGCAGCCACTAGCAGCCGCACGGATCATCAATAAATGCTTTATTTAGAGGTGACTACAACAGTATGCCACCCGCACGGCAAGTCTGGCAAGCTGCTCATGTAGTATTTGATATGCCAGATACCAGTAACATTTATATTAGGTCATTCCTGTGACCTAATATAATGGGTTGAGGCTCTTTATGTTCCTAGAGCAAGCTGATGCCTTTGGATTCTACTAGCATGAGACAGGACATATGGAGATATTACTGGTGCCCCCTCTAGCAAATAGATGATTAATGGGAAGATAGTGATAGATAGTGATCAAGTTCCCCATTTTACCTCTATTCCTCTGAGACTGTTGTCAACATGCAAATAGTGATCCGTTACTAATTTCCAAGTTTTATTAATATAAAGTTCAAAAAATATTGTGAATATAGATCTTAACTTCTAAAACTCCAGATAATTGAATTTATGGTTTGTATTCCATAATATTTAATAGTGGATATTTATAAAAATATTCTTAAATAAGTTCTATCAATCAAAATATATTAAAAAGAAAAATATTAATGAAGTCTAAATGGAATCTATAAGAAACTTCATTCAAAAAATGCCACAAAAAATTAAATGTCTCTACATAGTTGTATAGGTAATGGCTATATATTGAAAAATTAAAAAAAATATATATAAAGATGATATTCCTTTCTCAATTGTTTTCTGTCTCTAGTGAAATATCAATAAAACTCTATTAGAATTACTGGAAACATTGATAAGCAATATATAAAAAGTATTTTGTAATAAAAATAAGAATGGAATATCTTTTGGTTATATACCTAATAATGCATTTGCTTTAGATTGTCACATAAGGCTCATTCTTATGAGTAATTTATAAATTAGGAAACTTCTTGAGGTTTTCAGGAATTTATATTTAGTCACAACAGTCAGATCCATTTTCTTTGTAGAATAGATTATCTAATGCATTCTTTTTTCTACTTATTATCCCCACGTGTTCTAAGGAATTTTACAGGCTATAAGGTATTTTTCCATAAGATGTTCATTTCCTATTAACGTGACAAATTGAAACAAATTTTGTGAGTTAAAATAATGCTGATTCTTAAATTAAACAGTTATTCTACACTCTGATATATACAACTAAAAAGATGTTGCTTTTGGGTTTCAATCATACAGTGTTCTAGCACCCATCCCTTCACCAGTGCACCTTCCCAACACCAATGCCCCAGATTCATTCTGCCTGTCCTGGCCTGCTTCTGTGACAGCATGTCTTTTTCTTGTGAACCAAATGCAGAGTCAAGGATCCAGTCATGATCAGTTGCTTCAAGCCAACTCTGGTTCAATCTTCAAAATATTATGAATCCCCCCCCACGCACACACAAACACACTATCAGATGTGGATTTGGAGAACTCCAAATTTCCTATATTGTCGTGGTGTTCTTAATATTTCGCCAGTCACTGCACTCGTAGATGCAAGCATTGGACCACTGAATTTCTGTCTGACAAGAAAGTGCTGTAAGCACCCTGAGTTTCTAAGGACGTCTCTAAGTCCCTCCTCAAAACAAATTAAGAAAAGCTGTTATTTGATTAGTAGACTTAAAAATTAACTTACAGCTATGATAAATTTGATCTTGTGTTTATCCTTGTTTGTATTCCAAATTGCTCCTCTACTTGTGCTTATTTCTTCTGCCTTACCAGGATTGGTAAACTGACCCCATGTTTATCTTTTATTAATTCAAAGAAGTTTTCTGCTTGAGTCAGCTTTCCTTGACACTGCAGAAAATGAGGAATGGGGTCATTTCTATGCAAAGGACAATAGGACTAAATTAAATGTGGTAGGCATTTGGCCAGTTATTTTCACAGTGGCTCATTTAAAATCACTGCTTGTTTAACATAAAATAGAAATGAGTGTTCTGAGAATAGCTTAATAAAAACTGGATAATTACAAAAGATATAGACCTAAGGGCATAAAACATTTTTATAAGTTTTCTCTGATCATTCATGGTCAGGTAGTGATTTGTTAACACTTATTTTTAAGAATTCTTTAATTTCTTTCATTGATCTAAGTGTATTTCCCCACAAGAAAAAGGTAAAACGATATGCTAGAATTCTTGGAAAGTTGCCTATGCTTTAAAAGAATATTATAAAAAGTCAAAATAAGTTGAGAATTACGTTTATATTTGAGAGTCTGATTCATAGAAAAACTTTTTGGCTACCAAAAAAAAAAAAAGGAGATTAAACTGGTTCAATAGGTAAACAAAAAGTGAATTGCTTTTTTTTAGTATGAATGTTTTATTCACCATAGAACAGAATAAATTTGGTATACTCTAATTAGTTTTGTTTTACCATTAATGAATTATAATGATATAATTAAGTATAATTAAACTTATAAAAGATTTGTGTTAATAGGTGTGAATATTTTGTTACTTTGTTAAATTTTTAAAACATGGAAAGGATTTGCATTTAGTTAACTTCTAGAAATTTAAATAATGGTCAGCAAAATAAATCAGTACAGTTATACAATTTAGTAAACAGCTCATTTATATATAAATACTTCAAAATCTTGAAACTGAAATTTTTTGTAACATAAAAGAACAGATTTTCCCCATAAAATTTAAGACTAATTTTGATGCAAAACAAAATGAAACAAAGCCAAGCAAAAAGTTAAAAAAATCATAATAATGCTTATTATGTTCAAATTACATATTATTGAATGAAACTCACTGTACTATTTACAATATTACATGTTAACTTTAAACTCACCCTTTTCTTGTAGATAACAGAATTTTGGATTTAGGTTTTTAATCCATTTTTCCACTCTGTGTCTCTTAATTGGTGGCATTTGGATTGTTGACACTTGTTGGGCACTAAGTGGCTAGTCTTAGGGCCTGCCTCTTTTCCCATCATGGGGCCCTGAAAATGGGACCCAGAAGTAGGCCCTGTTCTTAGGGCAAAAAAGCCCAAAAACATCCACGTGAATATCATTACAGAATGTGCCAAGTCTTCTTATCACTGGCATATGTAACTGCTGCTCTTGCAATGGCCCAGGAATTTGCAGGTGCTGTTACGCTATGGCCAGGGAGTTTTCAGGTGCTACACGACTTGTGCCTGTATCCCCTCTACCCAGGAACTGTATAAAAGGCTTTGGCTTTGCTCAATAAAAGGAAAACTGTTCCAGAACCCCCATTGCATTGGTGTCTTCCTTTTCCTTTCTGCAGCAGCAGCAAGTCAGAGTTTCTCCAAGTCCTTCCCTCTCTTCTTGCAGGAAAGAAGTGCAGCAAGATCTAGGTCTCCCTCTTTTCTGCCAGTGGTTGTTGGCCAGGAACCCCAACAGACAGTGAGAGAGATTATTGCCATGGGATTTTGTGCCATCTTTCTGGATAAGCTTGTTGTGCTTTGGGGGTTTGCCTTCACTTACAGGAACTCCTTCAACCCTTCTTTTAAAGTTGATTTTGAATCTGTGAAGTTCCTGATCTGTTGTTTTTCCATGAAGTTCTGTATGTTACCTTCAACTCTGAATGTGAGTCCAGCTGGGTAAAGAATTTTTGTTTAGGTCCTCATTTAATTGACATTATTTTTTCACAATATCCCACCATTTTCTTTGGGATTGGAGGTTTTTATCTGAGAACTATGCTGGATATTTAAGGGATGCTCCTTTGTATGAACTTTTCTTCTTTGTTCTTGCTGTTTTCCACGTTGCATCTCTATCTATGCCATCCATTATCCTAATAGTATATGTCTTGGAGTTTTTTGGGTAGGGTCTCTTTTAGCTGGTATCCTCCAGTATTCTTGGACCTAGATGCGTTTATCCTTCAGCTGTGGGGATTTTTCAGAAATTATGTCTTTAACTGTTCCTATCCTTTTGGGTTTCCTTCTTCACCCTCCAGATTCTGAAGATTCTTAAAATGTTTCTGTTGAATTCATCCCAGTGTTCTCTTGCCTGTTCTTGAGCTATTTTGGGTTCTTTTTCATCTTTGCTATTTTCCTTAGTGCTTTCTACAGCTCATCTTCAAGCTTGCTGATTCTGTCTTCTGCTGTTGTTATTCTACTGTGAGGGCACCCATGAAGTTTTTTAACTTCATCCACCTAATGTCAATGAAATTTCAATTTAATTTTTCATTTTTATGTGCTCATTTCCTCCTGTATTTTAGGAGGTCAACCTCCTAAAATTGGAGGTCGATCTCCTAAAATACAGGATGAATTTGATTGATCATTCCACTGTTTCTTTCATGTCTTCTTGTATTTTACTGAATGTCCATTCCTCTGTTTCCCTGAGTTCATTAAACATCCTCACCATTAAATCTCTAATTTTTTGTCAGATGCTTAATATATTGAGTGGACCATCTTAGAAAGAGTATATGGGAATTCTGAATTTTTTAGTTAGATGCTTAAAATAAAGCTGTTGAGTGGACAACCTTAGATAGTGTTGATGGGAATAAACTCATGGATGTCACTTGACAGAGTAATACTGTCAACGACCTAAGTAGTTTCAAAAAATCTCAGATAACTTTTTGCTTTTTTTTAAATGTGACAGTACTCAGGGGTTACTTCATAATATGCTCTAGGAATAAATCTTTACAGTGCATGGAAGACAATATGGGATGATGAGAATTAAACCTGCATCAACTGTGCAAAGAAAGTGTTCAACCCATTATTCTGTCTTCTTAGCCCCAAATCTGAGATAAATTTTACTAACATAATTATCAGCATATCATTGTGGTAATAATCTTATTCAATTTCACTTAATTTTGTAAGATATGTGAAAATATTAAATATATCCAGTTCTACTACAATTCTCATCGATGCAAAAAAGCTAAAATTTCTTCATGGGTTGCATTCTTTATATAGAGTGGTATCAATAAGTACTCAGTTTTCCTAAATATTTGTGTAAAAGGCAAAGAAGCCTATACAATAGATAAATTTGTAAACAACTTTCTCCTTTGCTAAAAATTGTGATAAAGGATATAGCAAATACAAGTTTCTAAATTGTAATGGAGAAGGCTGTGAACAAAAGACCATGATTTTAAATGAAATTCACTTCCAAAAAATAGCTGAGCTTCCTGACTAAAAATGAAGGTTCTAAAATGATAGTGACGCCATGTAAATGTGAATGGAGGTTTAAAAGGACGTTTAAAATTAAGACAATCCATTGCTTTTGCTAGTATTCTAGTTAAAATTTGCATCAATATGCTGGTTTTTGAATCACTGATAGGTTTTTAAGTTCAACTATATCCATTTTTGTATAATAATGCAGTTGTAACACTATTCTAAAATATTTTCTAAACTATTACAACTCTAAATTGTGTCCCGTTTTATTGTAGCTATGCTTTATATTATAATAGAATACATTTTAGAAATGTGATGTAAACCATAAAATTCATAATCCATTTTTCCAAATATATAGCAGCATAGCAGTCTTTAACCACATACAGAGCTTAATGACATTTTAGTCAATATTAAATTCCATGTCACCATACAGTGGTGGCTCCAATAACTTACACCATAGATCTGCGGTATATTGGAAGTATGTGTTCTCATAAACTTTGAAAAAAGAGAGAAAAGAAAGTTTTTAATGACTCACTTATTTCTCCGCCTGTAATCATATTTGTTAATTGACGTAATATTTTATAAAAGAAAAATAATATTAAGAGAGATAAGTTATTATTTATTTTACAGGAGTAATCAATTTTACATGGAAAAGGCTCAGATGAAGGTAAAGGAAACTTGTCAAGGCCCACCTCCCACAGCCCTGCTATGTCTAGTCATCCATCAACGCTGCTCTTCCATTTCTTAAAAAAAAATCTCACAGGAGATGCAAGAGAAGCAGCAAAAATTCATGAATAATTCAGTTTCTTGGCCTAAAACTCTGGAGTTGACTAAGGAGAGGAGGAACGTGAGTCCTCTCCCTAACAGTGCTGCACCTACAGCCCATAGCTGCATCCATGTCAAAATCCCAAATTCACTGCACCGCTTATTAATCTCCATAAAGGCACAAACCAGGAAAATCTGAAGTTGCTCAGTGTTCAGGATAAGAACTTTTGGGTCTTCCTGGAGTGGAGAAGAGAAGCCTCCTCCTATTCACCATATTTCTGGATGGCACAGTACCATGTAAACTTATCCCAGATTTACATAACCTAAAGTTTCTGAACCAGGTACACAGCCATGAGAAACCTTCAAATTCCACAATATTGATCTCAGTAGCAGCACACCAGAATTAAAGTAATATAAAAGACAACTAAACTCAACAAACAAAAGTGTTAAATAGAAGGCTCAATTAGCAACAAACAGCTTATATTCTCAGAGAAGGCCTTAACAGAAAAGTGCTTGCCAGAAAAATATGTGGTAAAATAAAATAATTTCGACAAATTTTCTCTTACTGAAGAATTTTTGATAGTGTCTTTAGATATTTAAATGTATTAAGAAATAAAATTAAACTATCATGTGCCTGCTAAGGGGCAGACTTGGAGGATTTTGAGGAAATTGGAACAATTTTGAAAATCATGGTGTTTAAATATTATATTTTATTTTCAAAATATCTTGTTAGTAAAAAAGAAATGGAGTGGTCTCCATTATGAAAAATAATGTAAGTAAGTCCTATTTTTAATACCAATATGGGAATATTCTTTGCTCAATAAAAAGCAAGTAGTTTTTGACAGGACTGATTATAGGCCTAACAACATTTCTTTAAGAAAAGTATTTTATTATAGCATTTCCATGTCTTAAGGAAGACAATGAAGCTCCATGGGAGTACACTCAACCAACTGAATGGTAATGCTCCTTTAAGTTATATTAAAAATTCCTTGACCACAATAGGATTATTCTTCAAATTATTACATTATATTTTTTTAAACAAATATTTGTAAACATTAAATTCCTGAATTAATTAAAAACGTTTTAAATTATTTAACTCCTAAATCTAAAACCATTTAATTACTATATCAAAACTTTGTATTCTTATTAAATTTGATACAGAAACACAAAGCTTTCCTCTTTATTAAATTGTATCATAAATTAAATGTTTGTTCATAAACAAAATAACTATTAAGGAAAGAATACAAGGAAAAGATATAAAAATGATTTGAACTAACTTCCAAATGTTCAAACTAGTTGGTGACACTCACAGACTGGATCAGGGTCTATAAATGAGCAAGGTAATATGGCCAGCTGGATTTTCTTAGGCTTTCTGTTTTTTATTTTTTTGCATTTTGGGCCATGCCCGATGGTCATAAGGGCTCATTCCTGATTCTGTCTCAGGGATAACTCCTGCTGGACTTGGAGAACCCGATGGGACACTTTTGATTGAGCCTGGATTGGGCATATAAAAAAAGCGCCGCACCCCGCCCCACAAGCACTCAACCCTTTGCACTATAGTTCTGTCCACCTTTTTTTCTCCCCTTTCATCTTATTTTTAATGTATTATTTTACGCAGGCTTCATGATTTGTAGATTTGTTTTTCTGTCTCATTTTAGATTTACATTGTTTCAACAGTGTCACCCTTCCTCTACCTCTACCGGTGTTCACAGATTCTCTCCCATTCTCAAAGGTTGTCTCTTTGACAAACACATTAGGAGCTTTGGTTATATCAAATTGAGTGTCATATTTATGATGCCATTGGATTTGTGATTTAATTATACACCACACACACTTTAAAATTTATTTAAGTGCTAGAAACATACCTTAGTGGTAGACTATCCATCTCTCATGGCTGAGTCCAGAGTTCAATTTTGTCATAATCATTGTAGATTCATTGAATTTTTTTAAATCATACTAAGAGAAAACCACTTATTTTAAAGTCATAGAATCCATCTGCTAGTATAAAACAAAACATGCCCAAACAATATATTGTAAAAAGAATGAGTTTAAGTATATGTGTAATTAAAACAAATGTTATGATTCTTGATCTCAGGGAAGAGACGGAAATTTTCCTGTACTTGCTTACCACGGAAACATTTCCAATGTCTAATAAGAAAGACACTAGTTATTTAATTGATCATCACATTTTATTTTATTTTGCTTTTTGGGTCACACCCGGCAATGCTCAGGGGTTACTCCTGGCTCTGCACTCAGGAATCACTCCTGGCGGTGCTCGGGGGACCACATGGGATGCTGGGGATCAAACCTGGGCCGGCACAGGCAGGCCGAGTGCAAGGCAAACGCACTACCAGCTGGGCTATCTCTCCGCCCCGACCATCAGATTTTAAATGGTAATGCACAGAAATGTAACTGCTATTAATTCTATTATTTCTGACATGTCAATTCACTAAATCAATGCATATTCCATTGTATGTCTGAATTTTTTTTAAGTATTTTATTATACCAACGTGAGATATACAAATAAAAAGATATACAATTAAAAAGTTCATATTTGGGTTTTGGTCATACAGTGTTCTAGCACCCGTCCCGCCACCAGTGCCCATCTCCCACCACCAACGTCCCCGGTTCCCTCCCCCTTCCCCAGCCCCACTCCATGGCAGGTTCTTTATTTCTTTCCCTTTCTCTCTCTTTCTCTTTTCCTTCCCTTCCAGACTATGGATTACAGAACATACATTAAGAGGTTGGCATGTGTATCCTTTTGCCTCTATTTAATGCTCAGTTCTAGGTTGGCATTAGTACCCTCGACAATTATTAGCACACTTATAATTAGACAACTATTTTCTGTCTTACCTAATCTCTGACTCCCACACGTTTGTGATAATTTCCACTTTTGACAATACCTCCTGATATATGTTTCACTTGACCTTGGATATTGGTATCATAATATGTATATATATATTTATGCCATGCAAATAAATGCAGTCATTCTGTATCTGTCTCTCTCCTTCTGGCTAATTTCACTCAACATAATCTTCTCCACGTCCATCCATTTATAGGCAAATTTTATGACTTCATTTTTCCTAACAGCTGCATAGTATTCCATTGTGTAGATGTACCAAAGCTTCTTTATCCAGTCATCGATTTTCGGGCACTCTGGTTGTTTCCAGATTCTGGCTATTGTGAATAATGCTGCTATGAACATAAAAGTAGGGATGGATGGTGTTTCCACTGCGTATTTTTGGTTTCCCATAGTAGATTCCCAGGAGTGGTATGGCTGGGTCAAATGGGAGTTCAATTTCTAGTCTTTGGAGGAATGTCCATATTGTTTTCCAGAAAGGCTGTACCAGCCGGCATTCCCACCAACAATGGATGAGTGTCCCCTTTTCCCCACATCCACACCAGCACTTGTTGTTCTTGCTCTTTTGAATATGTGCCAGTCTCTGTAGTGTAAAGTGGTATCTCATTGTTGTTTTGATTTGCATCTCTCTGATTAGAGATGATGAGCATTTTTTCATATGTTTTTTGCCATTCGAATTTCTTCCTTGCTGAAGTTTCTGTTCATTTCTTCTCCCCCATTTTTTTGATGGGGTTGTTTGTTTTCTTCTTCTAAAGTTCTACCACAAAGCATACCTCAATAAAATTAAAAAGATAGAAATTGTGTCAGCTATCTTTTCAGACCATGATGCACTGAAAATGGAAGTTAACTGTACACAGAAACAGGGAGTCAAACCAAACACCTGGAAACTGAACAGCTCACTCCTGAACAACAAATGGGTCATAGAAGAAATCAAACAGGAAATCCAAAGATTTCTGGAAACAAATGAAAATGAAGACACCAATTATAAGAACTTATGGGACACGGCAAAAGCCATGTTAAGAGGGAAGTTTATAGCCCTGCAAGCATTCATCAGGAAACAAGAAAGGGCCCACATAAATAACCTGACTACACAGCTGAAGACATTAGAAAAAGACCAGCAAAAGGAGCCCAACCCAGGCAGAAAAAAAGGAAGTAATAAAACTTAGAGAGGAAATCAATGAGTTGGAAACCAAAAAAAACAATCCAAAAGATTAATGAAACCAAGAGCTGGTTATTTGAAAAAATAAATAAGATTGACAAACCATTGGCAGGACTTGTAAGGACAGGGAAAGAGAGAACCCAAATAAACAGAATCAGAAATAAAAAGGGTGACATCACAACAGAAACCACAGAAATCCAAAAGATCATCAGAGATTACTTTGAGAGCCTGTATGCCGTGAAACATGAGAATCTAGAAGAAATGGATAAATTCCTGAAGTCCTATAACCCCCTCCCACGGCTGAAACAAGAAGACCTCCAATACCTGAATAAGCCTATCACCATTGAGGAAATAGAAACAGTAATTAAAAGTCTTCCCAAACACAAAAGCCCATGTCCAGACGGATTCCCTAGTGAACTCTACCAAACCTTTAAGGAGGACCTACTACCAGTACTTTTCAAGCTCTTCCAGGAAATAGAAGAAAACAGAAACACTCCCAAACAGCTTCTACGCGGCACATATCACCCTGATACCCAAAGCAGGGAGAGAGAACACAAAGAAAGAAAACTACAGACCAATATCCCTGATGAACAAGGATGCTAAAGTCTTCAACAAAATACTAGCAAACAGAATCCAAAGACTCATCAAGAAGATTATACATCATGACCAAGTAAGATTCATCCCGGGAATGCAAGGATGGTTCAACATTCGCAAGTCAATCAACCTAATACATCATATCAATAAAAGAAAAAAATAAAAACCATATGATCCTTTCAATAGACGCAGAAAAAGCATTTGACAAGATCCAGGACCCGTTCATGATTAAAACCCTCCAGAAAATGGGAATTGAAGGGACTTTCCTCAAGATAGTTACAGCCATCTACCAAAAGCCCACAGCAAGCATCATTCTAAATGGGGAAAAGTTGAAAGCCTTCCCCCTGAGATCAGGGACAAGACAAGGTTGCCCACTCTCACCTCTTTTTATTCAATATAGTACTGGAAGTACTTGCCATAGCAATGAGAGAAGAAAAAGGACATCAAGGGCATCCAGATAGGCAAGGAAGAAGTCAAGCTATCATTATTTGCAGATTTGACATGATATTATACCTAGAGAACCCTAAACTCTCTACCAAAAAACCCCTAGAAACAATAGACGCATATAGTAGAGTGGCAGGGTACAAAATCAACACCCAAAAGTCAGTGGCTTTCCTATATACAAATAACAAAAGAGAAGAAAGGGATATTAAGGAAACTATTCCATTCACAATTGTGCCACAGAAAATCAAATACCTAGGAATCAACTTACCCAAGTATGTAAAGGACCTGTACAAAAGAAAACTACAAGACACTGCTCCAAGAGATAAAAGAGGACATAAGGAAATGGAAACACATTCCCTGTTCATGGATGGGTGTCGGGCCCCCCCGCCGGGTCCCCGACAGTGCCGGAAGCGAAGTTCCCTTCTACCTCCGAGCCGGCGAGGAACGGATGAAAACTCAGGAATCCAATGCAGTTTTAAAAGGCTTTCCTTATCACAGGTTCAGGCATACAAATCAGCAAAAGGAAAAACCCGATGCTTAGGATTCCAGGCTAGAACCCCAGCCACGTGTAGCCAAGATGGCAACCACCACGTGTAAAAGCTTCCAAGGGGAATCAACGCCCACAAGGAGAAATCCCACAAGGAAGAAGGAAGGGAGAGCGGGAACCAGCTACTTTATATCCCTGTAACTCAGACCTTCCTCCCACTGTTATGGATAGCAGGGAGGGTCCAATGCCCTTAAGTAATCCCTCCCTGCACCTCACCTAGGGCCTTTACTGTGCTAATGTTTTGAGCCGAAATCTGCTTAGGAATGCCTTTTGTAGTGTAGAGAAGGGGGTTTCTGAGATGGAATGTCACTGTACCATTGACCAACACCAATGCCAGTTAAATATTTCTCCAAGCCTTCACAAGTCTCCTCTACTTCATTGTAATTTTATATTTTAGTTGCCTTTGAGTATATCAGGGAGCCATGCTTGTTTGCTTGGAAGCAAACAGCATTTCTCTCTGGTCTAATTACTTAGGTGTCCTACGTGGCCAGGCTAATATGCTGGTAAGATCTAGCAAGTCCCACGATGATTGTGATAGCATGGGAGAATATTTATACCAGCTAGTACAGCATACATGGTCGGATAAACTGCCACATTTAGACTACCCCCTTATCTAGGGAGTGATTTGCGGGAGGCAATCCAGAGCAGATGCAACAGCCCTTAGGAGTCCTGCAACAGATGGGGAGACTCAACATTGTTAAAATGGTAATACTCCCTAGAGCTCTGTACAGATTCAATGCAGTCCCTATGAGGATACCGATGACATTCTTCAAAGAAATTGACCAAACCTCCTGAAATTTGTATGGAACAATAAACCCCCCAAGGATAGCTAAAGCAATTCTCGGGAAAAAGAAGATGGGAGGCATCACCTTTCCCAACTTCAAACTGTACTACAAGGCAATAGTAATTAAAACAGCATGGTATTGGAATAAAAACAGACCCGTGGACCTATGGAATAGAATTGAGTATCCTGACACCCAACCTCAAACACATGATCATTTAATCTTTGATAAAGGTGCAATGAGTCTAAAATGGAGTAAGGAAAGCCTCTTCAACAAGTGGTGTTGGGAAAATTAGGCAGCGACATGTAAACAAATGAATTTGGACCTGTGTCTAACACCATGCACAAAAATCAGATCAAAATGGATTAAAGATCTCAATATCAGACTTGAATCCATAAAGTACATTGAAGAAAATATAGGAAAAACCCTCCACGACATTGAAGCTAAAGGCATCTTCAAAGGTGAAACATCACTAACAAAGCAACTAGAAGAAAATATAAACATATGGGACTACATGAAACTAAAAAGCTTCCGCACCTCAAAAGAAACAGTGACTAAGATACAAAAGCAGTCCACAGAATGGGAAAGAATATTCACCCAATACCCATCTGATAAGGGGTTAATATCCAGGATGTATGTCTGAATTTTTATTTTGTTAAGAAATTAAAGGAGCACTTTAAACTGTTTGGAAACACAAAACAGAACTCATTATTCATCTGAACACTTTTAGTGATTATAGTTGAAGAATTACAAAATTAATATGTTCATCTAAAAATACAGAAGGGAACTGAAGTTTCACACAACATTAAAAATGTTTTTTGATATTTAATTTCTCTAGTGGTAGAAGTGAGTCACATATGATTTTCTTCTTACAAATGGTTGTTTTTGGTAATCAAATCAAAGTATGGCATTGAAACAAACTTTGTAAAGCTATTTGTCTTACACTAATAAAACATTTAGTATTCTTTATTTGTGTAATATCTTTCTAAGCTAATTTCTTACAGTATCTAATATCATCCATATTTTATATCTTTTTCTAATGAAACCATGACAGCTCGCATGCAGTATTTATCAAGACTTAATGTAATAGTGAACATATTCTCCAGGGCACATATCTGTTTTATTAGGTTTCATATATCATATTATAACTAAAAATTGTATTTATACTTAAAAACTGTTTTCTTGCTTAACCTTATAAATTCCTGAAGGCAGAGAACATTATTTTTCCAAGTTGCTGAAGTTGCTAGACCTTTTAACTCTTCAGAAATTGCAGCTTAAATTGTGTCAAGTAATAGACGGTTTAAAAATATAAAAATCTGAGGCAGAATAGGTACCTATATAAATACTATAAATATATTTCCTGACTAACTATGGAATATATTGCAGTCACAAAGTAATTATATAGCAGGTATACACATATTAATTTTAAATTTTAATTATCCATTTTGAAACACTCTTCACCTTTGGGAAGAAAAAATAAAGAAAAAGAGTGTTTTCTGTAGACTTCATTTAACCATTTTTGTAAAATTAAAGACTAGTAGTGCTACCATATTTTATTATACATATTGTATCAATATTCATACATTATCATCAAACCCACAATACACTGAATTTTATGTCTTCTTGTATATTTTATGCATTCTTGTGTATATTCAAGATACAGGGATTAAGATCACAAAGTCAAAATTTTTATCAAACCCACAATATCAATATGACAATTACTTTGGAATCTCTTTTAACTGAATTCTGTTTTTTAATTTGTTTTTAAACACTAATTTTTCTAACCACAATAAGATATCCTAGACTGAATTTTCATGCATTTTCCCAGACTCAAAATCTCTTTATAACTATATCTTCAGGGAAACTTTTCTCCTTGCATACTATTGTTCAAGAATAGCATTAAAAAAATAAGGTCTGGGTTTGGGGGTTCACTCATTGTTTATAAGACTTCTAGACCATCTATCTCAGAAGCCAATGAAGTAAAATGTTTGTATATATAAATATACACATAGACACCAATAAGCAATAATGCATTATTAGATAATAATACTTTATTAGATAATATGCATTATTGGATAATAATCCATATAATAAACTACATGAATTGAAACTTGTATATTCTCAAAAATAGTTTTACATGGTAGTTATCACATTGCTCATGCTCTTTATTCATGGTTTGCTTTTCTTTAAAAAGGAAGTCACATCTGGTGGTGCTCAGGGCTTTGAACTCAGGGATCACGACTGGCTGCTTTACATAACTCTATGAGATGCCAGGGATTGAATCTGTGTCATCCATGTGCAACACAAGTGCCCTATTGACTGTACTATCACTTCAGCACAGGATTAACCCTCTTTACTATGTTGCACTTACTTTATCAGCAAAGACATTGCAAGCACCTTATAATGTATCCAATCATATGATTTTAGCATGTCTGAAGAGAAATACCAGGATTGTTGGTGAATAGCCAAGTAGAAATGGATAAGATACAAAATTAGATCCTAATGAAGTAAATTTAATCAAAATAACTAAATGATATATTTTAGTATATTCACACATGTGTATCTTTAGACATATGTTGACATAGATCTTAGGCATTTAGAGTTACAATGAAAGGTACTTAAAAAGTAAGATTAGGTCAAGTGTATTGTTATCAGTTAAGTAATCAGAGATGCTGGATATAGTGTTTTATCCTCAAGTGTAATAAAAGGCTCCTATACTTTGTTTTATGTTGGATCATATAAATTCAAAAATTTTTGGTATAAAATTTCATTGAAATTTCATAACTGCCTAATATATAATAAAGTACCTAAAGACTTTGTGGTTATTAGAATAGAGTAACAATGCAAGACCTGTATGCTTAGTTTGGATTAAGAGTATGGGCTTTCATCAAGACTAAATGTACATCTAAAAGAAAATAGTCAAGGAAATCTGAGCATCCTGAAGGCATTCTATGTTTGTACACTACAGTTAAAAAGTTTCAAATTGCAAATGACATGAATGATTTTGCCATTGAAAAGGGATTTTGAAATTCAATGTGAATTATGGGAACAGGATGGTGGAGACCAAGTACCAGAATATTAATCCCAAAAGACAAGGTAAATGTCATTACTGTAATGGATAGAGGAGTCAAATTAATATGATGAATAGCCTGAATTTAAGTAAACTATGGAATTGGCTAGGCATTCATGATGCCCATAGGAAAGAAGTAGCTTGGCAGTAAATTGGTTTCCTAAGGCATTTATTAAAGAAAAAAATCATTTTATAGATTATCTGAAAATAGAAGAAATATGATCCCTGACATTTCTGAAGAATAGAAGATTTGAAAACCAGAACCAGGTTACTGGCAAAGTTATAGCTTTTGTGAATACCTTAAGAAGAACTCTTCCTACCTTGAAAAAATTTCTCCAATCTCTTTGATCAACGTCATATGGCATTTTCCCTAAGTTCACAGTCTAATTTTTTCATTATTGTGATGAGCACTCATTGATTTAGGAGCCAATCTTATCTCTGATATAGAAACACAATAAAGATCACAACTAATCAGCTAAATTTTTAATAAATCTTTTATTGTTATTATTATTTTTGGACGGTGGTGAAGCACGAATGTACCTATTGTTTTAAACTAAGAAACATGTATATATGCTGATTTAATAACAGGCAGCATTGAATAACCCAAACAGATGGCACACATCTCACTTGGATTCTGTAGCTGTGAAAGCCATTTTACAGATTATAACACCCTGAATAATGGGAAAATCAAGTCCCACTAAGAAAAATCTATTTTTACTGATAAAAATGCATATCATTGTTTTCTTTTGCTCAGTAGGTCGGTTAAATATTAGTGTATATATTATCAATTTTTTTGTTTCTTTTTTTTTTTGGGGTGGCTCACAGCCGGGAACGCTCAGTGGTTACTCCTGGATCTTCACTAATGAATTACTCCTGTCGGATCTTGGGGAACCATAAGGAATTCTGGGGATGGAACACCTGCCGGCCTATTCAAGGAAAATGCCTTACCCACTGTGCTATTGCTCTGGTTCCCTATATTATCAATTTTTAGGCATTACTGCACATTGATTCTAAACTAACTCTAGTATCTGGTCGTTCAGCTTCTCCGAATCTGCCAGTCAGAGAAGGGCTTAGGGGAATTAAGTGAAGTTAATAGAGTTTGTCTCAAGTCCAACTGAACAGCAAAGCTAGTGACTCTGTGACTTCATTCTGTAGCTGTTTCCCTGAGTTTAGAACACAAAAATTAATTAGACAGTTTCTGAATCTGGCAAACCCTTATCTTTGTTTCCTGGCTGGGGGTTAGGGAGGACAGATAATAATGATAGAAAAAGCCAAGCGATTAGCATAACATTCCATTGAACTTGTTGCTTTCAGCTTCTGCAGAAAACAATTTCTGGAGTATGCAAATGAAGTGAGGGAGTTTAGTCAGGCGTTAATTTCAGTTTACTTACTGTTCCAGATATAGCCGTACTCCAGAATAAAATTAATACAGAAGCCATATAGAAAGTGCAGCAGCTGAATGTTGCTGTACTTTCTACTGGCTTCTGACCCAGGATGGATTCCCAGTACCTGGTATGATTCCTTAGTCCCTAAAAGGACTACTTCCTAAGTGCACAGCCAGGAGTAAGCTCTGTGTACAGCAAGGTATGACCATATAACAAGACAAATTAATAAAATATACTAAGAAAATTAAATGAATATTAGCATATACCCTGAGTTTATAAATAGCTAATTTTACTCATCACCACGAGCACTACCTCTGGCCATAATAGTAGTGATCTGCCACAGTTTGCCTAACCTAGAACGGATAGCTTTTTGCTTAAGTCTTTAGTGCCTTACAGTCATAGCAGCCAGAGTTGCTCAGATTTTTTCCCCTCCAGTAACAGCAATTGGGAGTCACAGGCTAGAGAGAAAATGTTCAAACACACATTGAAAACAATTCTAAAATGAAACAAAAGTTGTACTTAACAGGGGGATTAAGGGCAATAAAACCTTCTGAAATATGGAAGAGCACTCTAAGACAGGATTCTAGATTAAAGCACAACACTTCCCACAATTATATATTTAAAGAAGGGTTAGATGAAGTCTTTGAGTCTAACGCAATGAAGCTTGTAAGCAGGTGGCAGAACGCTGAAATGGTGCTTCCTGATTATCCAGCTATAGAGTTACTGGGCATATCCTGAGTCCATCTTTGCAGTGACTAGCAATGAACTCCTTTCTTTGAATCATTCTTCTATTCTGATCCTGATACACTTCTCGCCCCTATCATTCCCTTCTCTTTGTAGGAGCTCCTCACCTCTGTGTGGCTTGCTGTATTTCCAAGAAGTCTAACTGCTTGTATCCCTATAACATAATTTAGTTTTGCAGGGACCTCAGCACATTTTCTTTCCACAACATATAGCACTTGTTGATGACTGACATTGATTATTACATTTACTGAATGGAAGTGTGAAGCAGGAAATAACAACTGCTTTATACATATCAGTAAGGTACATAAGTCACAGGGTAGGAAATAAATCCAATAAAAGAAACAACAGCTTCCATTCAATGACATTTCTCAGGGTCCAGTGATGTGGAGCATGTAGATTATTTATTCTATGTTGAAAAGTTAAATTACTGCATCTGTGCCTTCATAATGTAATAGTAGTCACATGCCCAATGTGTCTTCTTTGCAATTCCGAGGCACTGTGTCATTCCTTAGGGTATGCTATTCCAGTCTACTTACTGAGTGATGTAGCATACTGCTACTTGGCAATGAGCCCCAGAAGGCTCCACAACAAATCCAGACTGCTGTGGAAAATGTTCTGCCATGTGGACCACATCATCCCAAAGATCTAACAGTGCTTGAAGTCTCAGTGGTGGATAGATAAGCTCCTTGAAACAGTTGGTAGTCTCTTAGATATGCGTCTGAGCTCAAGTCTTTTGAACAAACAAGTTCTTTTAGGAAATCACTTTTTGACTTGCTATTGGGCTTTACTAGAAAGTGAGAATTTAGCAGTACAAAATGACATGTGATCTGAGCTATGCATCATATACTGTGTATTGCCCAGCTAACCATGTCATAAAGTCCAACATGCCTCACTAGTACATGAGTTTAGGAAGACACTCACCCCCAGGACCCTTGCAGTGTCTCATTTCTTAGCCTGAATTTATGTACTCAAAAGAAGCTGACTTTCTCCTGCTCACTCAATAAGACAGAACTCCGGATAGATATACAGATTGTTTTGTCCGATGCGTAGATACCATCCTGAAGTGGACCCCTACAAATCCAGAATCTCCAGAACTGGTCTGAGGGAAGTCGTGAAGAGTTATCTATTTTTTATTTATACCATTAGTCATGTGTTAGATGACAGGTTTAGCTAGCTTTGGAGCTTTGCTGTTTTATCCACTCATAGCCTAGTCTATTTACATGTTCTTAAGCCAGGATCCATGCTAATGAGATCTCTCTTCTATGTAATCACTATGGAGGGGCAGTTACAGAAATCACCTTGACTCTGAATGAGTAACTTCTGACTTATTATTATACATCTACAAAGACTTCTATGTTATTTAGATTGGGCACAGCTTCTCTCTGGTAGGATCCAGGTTGGTGGGACTCTCTGGTAGGATCCTCTTTGGTAGGAGACATGGGCTCTCTTGTATAATCTATGACCAGAGTTAGAGGTTTTCCATTATATTCGATTACAGTGCTGGAGTTTGTTGTACTCTTAAAAGCCTTATGGAACTGCACTGGACTCTTGAGTTTTCATCCATTCCCTGGCAGCTTCAGAAGTAGAAATGAACTTCTGTCCTGGTACTACTGGGAACCCCAGTGACTCCCGACAGTCATGTGACTTTTACTGAAGAAGTCATGAAGAAAAAAGTCACAATAGGCAAAAAGTTGTCAACAGGGCTTCTAACAGTTCATTTTGTTTAGAAGGGGAAAGGGACAAAGGTACAAACCAATGTGGATTGATTCATTATGAACTATGGCTTCTTAAGCTGCTTAAGTCTTGAACATCATTTAGTGATTTTATAAGAGCTAATAGTTATTCTAATATGAATCTTGCAATTAATTTTTTCCTAATAGGATACTTGCTCTATTTAAAAGTTTAGAATATTTTGTCAACAACTTTATAATTTTAAATGTTTAAATTGTGAGGTAACAGCTTTAATCATAATATGCAAGCTCTGTCATAACTCAATTTATTTTTATTTGCATGGTGGAGAGGATATTCCTGGTGGCACATTCCTGGTCTGTAGTGAACTCTGTGATTTAGACTATGCCCTGGGGCCAGAGCGATAGCACAATGTGTAGGGCATATGTCCCAGCAAGAGCTTAATTGGTAGGCATTTGTCTTGCACTCATCAGACCCAGGTTCCTCTGGCATCTCATATGGTTCCTAGAGGACTGCCAGTAATTCCTGACTGCAGAGCCATTAGTGACCCCTGAGCACCACAGACACAAAAAGCAAAAAAAAAAAAAGAAAAGACTATTGGTTCTCAGGGTTATATCCCTGAGAACCAATAGGAGTTATTCTTTTATATATATACATATATATATGTAGATAGATAGACAGATAGATAGACAGATAGATAGATAGATAGATAGGTAGATAGATAGATAGATAGATAGATAGATAGATAGATAGATAGATAGATAGATAGATAGATAGATAGATAGATAGATAGATAGATAGATAGATAGATAGATAGATAGATAGATAGATAGATAGATAGATAGATAGATAGATAGATAGATAGATAGATAGATAGATAGATAGATAGATAGATAGATACACACATCACTGTCTTACTATTGTTCATCGATTTGCTCAAGCAGGCACCAGTAACATCTCCATACATCCTGTCACAAGCAAGTGTAGCCCAAGGGCTTCTGCTTGCTCCAGGGACAGGAAGAACCTCAAACCATTCTTCAGGTCATGGAATTGAAGTCCATAATTGTTACTTGTTTTTGGCATAATAAATAAAATATGGGTAGCTTGCCAGGCTCTACCGTGTAGGTGGTATACTCTCAGTAGAAGGCTCTCATCTCGAGCATTTACTGATGAAACTTAAAGGGAAAGATCAGGTTGAAAAATGGGAAGACAGTGATATACAGTGATACAGTGATATATAGTACATATATATACTATATACATATATGTATATATCACTATATATGTATATATTATATACATATATGTACATAGTACATATATGTATGTACATATATACTATATACATACATACTATATACATATATGTATATATGTATATACTATATATATCACTATATCACTATATATATCACTATATCACTATATATATGATATATATCACTATATATATATCACTATATCACTGTCTTCCCATTGTTCATCTATTGTTCATCGATTTACTCGAGCAGGCACCAGTAACATCTCCATACGTCCTGTGGCAAGCAAGTGTAGTCCAAGGGTATCTGCTTTCTCCAGGGACAGGAAGAGTCTCAAACCATTTAATGTCATGGAGGTCCATAATTGTTACTGGATTTTGGCATATCAAATAAAATATGCATATCTTGCCAGGTTCTGCTGATAGGTGGTACACTCTCAGTAGAAGGCTCTCATCTTGAGCATTTACTGATGAAACTTAAAGGAAAATATCAGGTTATATATATATAAAGCTTATATATACATATATAAAGCTTATATATATTGCTTATATATAATAAAGCTTATATATACATATATAAAGCTTATATATATAAAGCTTATATATATTGCTTATATATAATAAAGCTTATATATAAGCTTATATATATAAGCCTCACCATATCTTTATTGAACATACTAACTGCTATATTCATGCTACCTAAAAGTAAAAGTAACATTTAGGTGATTTCATTGTAACTTTCTTTTCAAGGATATAAATATAACATTACAGTGGGTTTAACAGCTCTATTAAAAGTGTACTGCCAAAAAAATAGTTGCTTATATCTGATCCTAAAACTTTGCACAAATTTTGTTGCTATATTTCCCACTGGTCTATCTGTTTAAATGTGTATTCCTGTGTTTTCTTTTCCTTTTTTTTTCCAGTACAATGATCACTTGCACATAAATCTGATTATATTTGCAAACCTCAAGTCAGCATTAAAAATGATAAACAATATTTCTATATTAGAAAATGATCTTATGGATTCTGGGAAGGACCAAAGGTAATTAAGAACATTCATTTTTTCCACAATATAATATAAGACTCTATTTTCCATCCCTGCATTTACTGTGAGAATACATATGAATGAGACAAACAAATATTAATGAGATCCTTTTTGTAAGTAGAGGAGGTGAAAAGTTTAACAAGCTATATAAAGTCCATTTTGAAGGAAAGAGAATATATAACAATGTCTATTTTCTACATATTAGCTGGGATGGAAAGAGGACAATATTTGTAATATCAAAGCTTAGATTCAGTTTCCACATGAATTTCACTTTCATGATGACAAAAAGATCTTGTATCTTTCAAATATGTCTGATTCTTTAAGTCCTAAAGGCAAGTGATTATATGCAGGTCAATTAGCATTTATTTAGATAGCTATAAAGCTCACCCTTTTACCCAGGACTACATCTGGTAGAGAGAGGAATGATGATATAAAAACTGTTTTCTTTTGTTTGTTTGTTTTCAAGTTCTCACAACTTAAAAGATGAACAAGTGAAACACCAGGCATCCAGAACTGCAAAAAAGGGCTTTAGCTATGCCAGTTAGGAAATGTTCAACAAAGCAGTGTTTACATTTAGCTCCAATCTGGAAGTGATTCTTTGTGCTAAGAGTAAAACATGAATGTATATGCATAACTGTTCATTATTTAATGTCCTGGATTTGTAAATATTTTATCTAAAATATGACACTATTAAAATAATCAATGAGAAAATCCATAGAAAAAATTTAAGTATTCATCATTTGTTTAGATGCATATCACACAGAAATTACAAAACAAAACAAAGATCCCTTGTTTATCCTTTACACATATTAACACTTTTGCTTATTAGCATTATCATGTGTACATATTTCTTTCTCTCCAGTCCTTATTGTCCATACTTTTCAATCTTGAAATAGAAATCTTTATATATTACATAGCAAAATAGATAAATATTTAAGCACATTTTATGCTAATGTTTAATATAGGCATAAAGTTAATTCAAATCAAATTGAGATGGAACCATAGGGTAATTAAATAATACTAGAAATCATGTTCATTGTTAGGAAAGTTAACAGTCAACTATATTTTAGTAGTGATTTTGACATCATGTTGAAAAGTATTTATTCTCACTATATAAAATCACAGATGATAGCATTTCTTTTTTCTGCTTTAAAAGAAAACTAGTGCCCAGGGCTTCTTCCTAACTGTGCTCAGAGCAATCGTATGATGTACCACGGGTTGAATCAGTGTTGGCACATACACGGCAACACCTTGTACTCAATGTCTTGCTCCAACAGCATTTCTTTCCTTTCAGAAAAAAAAGTCTGGATCAATGAAGTTTAGTGGTTTTGTAAACCACTCCTGAGAGATTTATTAGATATCAAATGACTCCCAACATTGGGTGTGTTATGATTTTGTTTAAATATAGAGTATTTGTCCAAATATATTTATGTGCCATAATTTTGACTTTGTTATTTATTGATCCAGTGTAATATTTTAGTTCTAATGAAGTAACTAACTATCCATATATAAAATTTATATTAATGATACTGAGGCAACTAGACATATTTTTAAACATATTTTTGTTTCATAACCACACCCCTGCTCATGGCTTACTCCTTCTTCCCTGCTCAGGTAGTACTCCTGATAGTGCTGAGAGACCATAAGAAATATCTGGTCAAACCCAGATCAACCACTTGCAAGGCCAGTGCCTGAACCCTCAAACTACCTATTAGCCCTCAAACTTATTCCTTTATTTACATCATCATAGATTCATAGATGTCTACTTTATTTTGTGAGTTATAGCTGTGAAACCCAGTTATGTGTCAAAGAAACTCTGTCTTGTCAGTGTATGATGCTTGCTTAAATTCTAGAAGAAATCTCATCCAGTCATTACATTTCTAGATATAAACAAAAGTAAAAGTAAACATTTAAAAAGTCCAATGTGAGATAACTTGCTGATTACAGAAGCTCCCAATTCTTAACTTTTTTTCTTGTGTCTTTCGTTTTTTTCTCACTTTGTGATTTTTTTTGTCATAATATATACTATGAAAAGTTTCCAGTATTTTTATTTTTTCTTTTCCTTAGATCATTTCCTTTCTAAATTATCCTGACCATAACCCACAACCAGTAGTAAGGTTTAAGCAAGTAGGTGACCAGCTGTGAGTTATAACTGTGATACCCAGTTATGTGTCAAAGAAACTCTATCTTGTCAGTGTATGATGCTTGCTTAAATTCTAGAAGAAATCTCATCCAATCATTACATTTCTAGATATAAACAAAAGTAAAAGTAAACATTTAAAAAAAAAGTCCAATGTGAGATAACTTGCTGATTACAGAAGCTCCCAAGATCTCATGACACTATATTAACAAGAATGAAAATATATATACCACAGTTAGGTATTAAAAACCAAATGCAGTGATACTTGTGTTTAAGTGAAAAGGATATAGTAGATGATTTTTTGTATCAGAATAAGATTAAGTGCAAAATAAATTGGACAAGGTGTCTGGCTGACAACAGTTGTCTGAACTAGAGTAGTAAAATTAGAGCAAAGTGCAAAGCACATCTACTTAAGCCTGCAGTTGGTTAAAAGTACAGTACCCAAGTTTTATAAAGAGCATATCCCTGGAGAGCTCATAGCTAGGGTTATAGAGCTGTGCAAAGTGGAGGTCATGAGAACAACCAAGCATGAAGAAAAGTCAGCTATTAGGTTTTAATAACAATTATATATATATATATACATAGCTATATATCTCTATCTCTATCTATCTCTATCTATATATCTGTTATCTATCTATCTATCTATATCTGTCTGTCTGTCTATCTATCTATCTATCTATCTATCTATCTATCTATCTATCTATCTATCTATCTATCTATCTATCTATCTATCTATCTTTCTATCTATCTGTCTGGCTGGCTGGCTGGTCTGTCTGTGTGTCTGTCTATCTATCTATCTGACATTATTTGTAAATGGTAAAACCAAACGTTTTTGGTTTTAGATTAAGAGAGAATTTTCTGTTAACTGCCAAGGGAGGTGACATTGCCTGCTATTTTTTGTTTTTTTTTATTCCTAATCACACATCAACCTAACTTCTTCATCTATTCAATCCTTAGTTATAACTCAGGCATTACTCCTCTGAGCACCCTGCTACTGGCCAATGGGATTCTGCCCTAACTCACAAATCTTTTAATAAAACCGATTACTTTTTAAAAAATATTATACCACAGTGAGGTATACAATTACAAAGATGTTTATGTTTGGGTTTCAGTCATATAGTGTTCCAGCACCCATCCTTCCACCAGTGGCCATTTCCCACCACCAATGTCCCCAATTCCCTCCTCACTCCCCAGCCTGCCTCTTTGTCAGGTACCTTCTTTATTTCTCTCTCTTTCTTTCTCTCTCTCGCTGTCTCCCTCTGTCTCAGTATCTCTCTTTCTTCCTTCTCCTACACAAAAAACAAATTTTTAATGTTCTCAGTTGGGTTTTGTTATTTAGAGGATTAAAGTAGTTAGGTGTTCTTAGTTTGACTTTATGCCTGTGGTGTATTTGATATGGCAAAAGAAGTAACAATAATGGACCTCATTCCCAATGAATAGAGACATTTCTGATGCCCGCTCGAGCAAATCAATGAACAACGGAAGACTAGTAACTATACTAGTGATCCCTGTAATGGCAATCTGTAGATTACAAGTTATTATTGAATCACTATAAAACCCATATAAAGTAATTATTTATTGTTGCATAACTGCATTATGATAGATTTACTGGTTTAAGACAACACACAACCAATCTTGTTTTAGTAAAATACCTGGGGGTCAAGAGTTTAGGTAGAATTTAGCTGAGTCATCTGATTCAATCTCTCACAATGATGCATTTTATGCGGCTTGGCTAGAGCTGTGTTCTCATTTTGAATTTAATCAGCAATGAGCTGCTTCTGAGATCTTGCTGGCAGAATTTAATTACTTTGAAGGCTTCTGAACTGAGGACCCCATAATGTTGCTGGTAGTTCACTGAAGCTTCCTTCCGTTCCTGTCTGTGAAGCTAGCTAACAAAAAAGCAACTTGCTTCTCAAGAAGCAGAAAAGAGAGATAATTTTAGGAACATAGACTACTATTTCTGCCCCTCGAGGTGTTGCAGGTGTGGCTGCGGTGCCTGGCTGCAGCAGCAGGTGGCAGACAGGGAGACAGGCTTGTCTACCCTCAGGGCTCTGCCTTATGGGCCATGGATGGTGGATTGTCTGACACAGATAAAGACTGGGCCCCCTGGGATGAACCCAGAGCCATGGCAGAGTCTGGAAAGCTACCCGTGATGTACTTCATATGCCAAAAACAGTAACAATAATGGACCTCATTCCCAAGGAATGGAGACATTACTGATGCCCACTCAAGCAAATTGATGAACAATGGGAAAACAAGTGATACAAGACTGCTATTTACATAACAAAATTTGGCATAAAGAATCATTCTCCTCTCCTGTTGCCTACTTCTATTAATTACCAGCAACTGATAACTTGTTTTCACATTCCAAAGAATTGCTCACTATATGAATACAGAAGTTGAAGGTCATGAGTATAATCCTACCCAGTTGGTCCCCACAGAATTCTCTGATTTCTAAATGGTTTGCACACATCTTCTCTGCAAAAATGTATCTATAGTGCTGCATAGGAGACATTCACAAGGACTGATCCCACTGAAGCATTCTTTCTCAATTCTTCTAAAAAATCAAGTTTAAGTTATGAATGAGGCAATGGAGAAGATTATCCAGGACTTCTACTCAAATCTCTTTGATAGCCACATCCACCTGCCCACATACCAAATTCCACAGGATGGATATGTCATTCCCAACGTTCTCCTTTCTGAAATCCGACATGCCATCTCGTCGGTAAAGAAGGGAACAACCAGGCCCAGACAAAGTCAGACCCGAACACCTGAAGAATCTGCCATTGGTACTCATTAAAACACTAGCTCGGCTCTTCACACGCTACCTGTCTGAATGCAAGGTGCCCTCCCAATGGAAAACCAGCAGGACAGTTCTACTGTTCAAGAAGGGAGACATTCACGACATCGGGCAACTATCGCCCCATCTTCCTGCTGTCTGTCATCTACAAGCTGTTTACACGAGTCATCCTGAACAGGATTAGCAGAACACTAGATGAAGGACAACCATGCGAGCAAGCAGGTTTCCGGAAAGGATTCAGCACAATCGACCATATCCACACAGGAACCAAGCTCATTGAGGTTTGTAGGGAGTACAAGATGCCGCTCTGTCTCACGTTCATTGATTTACAGAAAGCCTTTGATTCTGTGGGAGACTGAAGCAGTCATCGAAGACCTAGTCAAACAGGATGTTCAAACCCAATACATCAAGATCCTTCGTGAGCTGTATTACGGATTCACCACCAGGATCTCACCATTCTACAAAGAAGTGATCATTGATGTCAAAAGAGGGTTCGACAGGGTGATACCATCTCACCAAAACTCTTCAGTGCCACCCTCGAGAACATCATGAGACAATTAGAATGGGAAGGAATGGAGTGAAGATAGATGGTCGGCAACTACACCACCTCCGCTTCGCTGATGACATCGCTCTAATAACACCAAACATTAGCCAAGCGGCACAAATGCTGGCTGACTTTGACTGAGAATGTGGAAAGATAGGTCTACAGCTGAATCTGAAGAAAACTATGTTCATGAGAAATGAACTAGTTCATGAGGCCCCATTTACTCTCAATGGAACAAACATCTCTGAATGCAGCAGTTATGTGTACCTAGGTCGAGAAGTCAACATGATGAATGACCTAAAACCTGAGCTGCGCATGAGGAAGAGAGAGCGGCATGGAACGCCTTCAAAGGCATCGAAGAAATAGCTAAAAGGACAAAGAACCTCCGTCTCCGGGCACATCTCTTCGACTCCACAGTTCTCCCTGCATTAACATAGCCTCAGAGACCTGGGCCCACGAAAGCAGGATGAGAATGCTATTCGGTCTCCCAGAGAGGCATCGAAAGAGCTATGCTTGGAATATCACGCCTCACTCAAGTGAGTGAAGGAATCCGGAGTTCTGACCTCCGTCGCTATTCCAGAATCAGGGATGCTGTCTCGTTTGCCAAGGCATCGAAAATCAGATGGGCTGGACATGTAATGCAATTTGGAGACAACCGCTGGACTCTAGCCATTACCGACTGGATCCCACGGGATGTCAAAAGATCATGTGGCCGCCCACCTACAAGATGGTCAGACTTCCTTGTTAAGAACCTGAAGGAACGGTTTGAGGCTCTTCATATTCCTGAATCAACCAGATGCCATTGGGCTACATTGGCACGTTTTGGGTCCAATGGAAATGTTACTGGTGCCTGCTCAAGCAAATCGATAAATAACGGGATTCAAGTGAACAAGTGATGAGGCT
>JAJIBD010024009.1:0-178340 GCA_021461705.1 Cryptotis parvus
AACTATATCCATGACTTCTACTCAAATCCCTTTGATAGCCACATCCACCTGCCCACATACCAAATTCCACAGAATGGATATGTCATTCCCAACGTTCTCCCTTTTGAAATCCGACATGCCATCTCTTCGGTAAAGAAGGGAACAGCACCAGGCCCAGACAAAGTCAGACCCGAACACCTGAAGAATCTGCCGTCGGTACTGATCAATAGCTCTTCACACGCTACCTGTCCGAATGCAAGGTGCCCTCCCAATGGAAAACCAGCAGGACAGTTCTACTGTTCAAGAAGGGAGACATTCATGACATCGGCAACTATCGCCCCCATCTGCCTGTTGTCCGTCATCTACAAGCTGTTTACATTAGCCATCCTGAACAGGATTGGCAGAACACTAGATGAAGGACAACCATGTGAGCAAGCTGGCTTCCAGAAAAGATTCAGCACAATCGACCATATCCACACAGTAACCAAGCTCATTGAGGTTTGTAGGGAGTACAAGATGCTGCTGTCTCACCTTCATTGATTTACAGAAAGCCTTTGATTCTGTGGAGACTGAAGCAGTCATCGAAGCCCTAGTCAAACAGGGTGTTCAAACCCAATACATCAAGATCCTTCGTGAGCTGTATTACGGATTCACCACCAGGATCTCACCATTCTACAAAGAAGTGATCATTGATGTCAAAAGAGGGGTTCGACAGGGTGATACCATTTCACCGAAACTCTTCAGCGCCACCCTCGAGAACATCATGCAACAATTAGAATGGGAAGGAATGGGAGTGAAGATAGACGGTCGGCAACTACACCACCTATGCCTCACTGATGACATCGTTCTAATAACACCAAACATTTGCCAAGCGGCACAAATGCTGGCTGAATTTGACCGAGAATGTGCAAAGATAGGTCTACAGCTGAATCTAAAGAAAACTATGTTTATGAAAAATGAACTAGTTCCAGAGGCCCCATGCACTCTCAATGGAACAAACATCTCTGAATGCAGCAGTTATGTGTACCTAGGTCGAGAAGTCAACATGATGAACGACCTAAAACCTGAGCTGCGCAGGAAGAAGAGAGTGGCATGGAATGCCTTCAAAAACATAGAAGAAATAGCTAAAAGGACAAAAGAACTTCCGGCTCCCGGCACATCTCTTTGACTCCAGCATTCTCCCTGCATTAACATACGCTTCAGAGACCTGGACCCTACGAAAGCAGGATGAGAATGCTATTTGGGTCTCCCAGAGAGGAATAGAAAGAGCTATGCTTGGAATATCACGCCTCATTCAAGTGAGAGAAGGAACCGGAGTTCTGACCTCCTTCACTATTCCAGAATCAGGGATGCTGTCTTGTTTGCCAAGGCATCGAAAATCAGATGGGCTGGACATGTAATGCGATTTGGAGACAACCGCTGGACTAGAGCCATTACCGACTGGATCCCACGGGATGTCAAAAGATCACATGGCCGCCCACCTACAAGATGGTCAGACTTCCTTGTCAAGACCCTGAAGGAACGATTTGAGGCTCTTCATATTCCTGAATCAACCAGATGCCATTGGGCTACATTGGCACGTGATAGGGTCCAATGGAAATGTTACTGGTGCCCGCTGAGCAAATCCATGAATAACGGGATTCAAGTGATCAAGTGATCTGTTCACCCACCAGTGACTCAAGAGAACCCCACCTTTATGCCATGGTCCTTTTCTTCTAATCCCTGATGCCTCAGTTCCCAGTTCCCCTAGTTGAGATCTTTGGGCATTTAACTTTTCCTTTCTGACTTACTTTAGTCCACTGACTCCAGTTCCATCCAAATTGCTGCTAATTGCACAATTTTATCTTTTTCATAGCTGTATAGTATTCCACCATGTGTATAGACCACAGTTTCTTATCTGCTGACCTGTTGTTGGACATTTGGGTTATTTCCAGATCTTAGCTATTGTAAATAGCTCTGCAGTGAATGTAGGTCTATGTCAAATTAGTTTTTATTTCTTCCAGATGAATGTCTTTGGGTAGAATGAGTTGGCAAAATCATATCAAAGTTCTGCTTGTTTGACTGGGACCACTCCTGATGGTACACTCCAGGGGTTACTCCTAGCTCTGCACTCAGGGGTCACTCCTGGAAGTGCTCAAGAGACTATATGGGGTGCCTCAGATTGAACCCAGGTCAGCCGTATGCATGGCAAATGCCCTACCCACCGTCTTATTGCTCTGACCCCTTAAGTTCTGTTTTGTTTTGAGAAGCCTCCAAACCATTTTTTCCATAAAGGCTTAAAGACAAAGAGAAGAACTTGAATACAAATGCCTCAGCCTTCTCATGGTACAGATGAGGAAACTGAGGCCCAGACAGCACTGACTCACTCAGAGTCTTGGCAGCAACCATGGAGTCTGACCCCGAAGCAAGAACCCTACCTTACTTCCATCCATGACACCACACTGGTACCTCCTGAAAAAGCTCCTTGAAGGGTTTCAAGAGTCAGAGAGAAGCAGATGACCTGTGACCTGTGATGACAAGCACAGCCTCAGGGGATATAGACCGATCCTGGCCAGTCCAGTGAGTGACACATGCTCACAGTTCCTGAGGTCTGTGGCATGAGCTCCCCCAAGAGCTGGGTGTGCACAATGCAGGAAAGGGGGTATTGGCGTGTCCCACCCTCAGCACTGTGCAGGAGGCAGGGCGTAAGGGGCGTAAGGTTTGAGTTTCGCTCTTCACATTTGCACTAGTTTGCTGTGGGACCTTGGCCAGGTCACTCAGTCTCTGTGAGCCTCAGTGGGGAAAAAAAAGAAAGAGAAAATAAAAAGAAAAATGGAGCTGAAGGTATCTGTTTCAGAGGGAAGGGGGCATTCCTTGCCAGATGCACACAGAGACCATGGCATGAGGTCTGCCTCTAAGGGACCTGCTAGACAGGGATCTATTTGTCTTTGTTCTAATTTTTTTCACAGGGAGCTGTTTTGTGGCTCTTTATCTAAGAGAGCAGGGGAGGGGATTGTTTCAGGCTCTGTCTGCCCACTCCTGCTCCCTCTTCAGTTTGCAAGCGTCTGTTTTCTTTTCCTTTTCGCTTTCTCTTTGATGGTCTGACTCAGCTCTTCAAAAATCCAGGCACCCTTGCCACGTCCTGGAGCCTCTGTTTCCTTCCTTCCTTCCTTCCTTCCTTCCTTCCTTCCTTCCTTCCTTCCTTCCTTCCTTCCTTCCTCTTCCTTCCTTCCTTCCTTCCTTCCTTCCTTCCTTCCTTTCCTTCCTTCCTTCCTTCCTTCCTTCCTTCCTCCCTTCCTCCCTCCCTCCTCCCTCCCTCCCTCCCTCCTCCCTCCCTCCCTCCCTCCCTCCCTCCCCTCCCTCCCTCCCTCCCTTCCTCCTTTCCTCCCTTCCTCCCTTCCTCCCTTCTTCCCTTCCTCCCTCCCTCTCTCCCCTCCCTCCCTCCCTCTCTTTGCTTTGCTTTTTGCTTTTGTCTTTTTCTTTTCTTTTCTTTTCTTTTCTTTTCTTTCCCTTTCCTTTCCTTTCCTTTCCTTTCCTTTCCTTTCCTCTTTCCTTTTCTTTTCTTTTCTCTTCTTTTCCAGTAACATCTGGTGATACTCAGGGGTTACTCCTGGCTCTACACTCAAGAATTAGTGCTGGCAGGGCTCAGGAAACCGTATGGGATACCGGAAATTGAACCCAGGTCAGTTGTATGCAAGGCAAATGCCTTCCCCTCTGGACTATCGTTCAAGCCCCAGAGATTCTGCTTCTTGAGAGGTGACCTGGGCACCTCTGGGCACGGCTAACAGATCCCTGGGTTCTTGGAGAGTGGCTTTGAGCTTCCCCATTGATTCCCTCACTCCCTTTCAGCCTCACCCCATTCCCACCCTTGCCTACCCCCTCTCTCCTTTCCCACCCACAGGTTCTGGGACAACCGGAGCTAATGGCTTCTCTAGAGCGAACCATGGCCTCTGGTGCCAGGAGACGGTCACAGAAGGGGAGCGGGACTTGCCCACGGCTCCCGGATAAGCTGGAGTTGAAGGACACTGAGGAGCTGGCACCAGATGAAGTGGCCATGCTGAAGAAGGCGCAGGAATTCTTCCAGACCTGTGACACCGAGAGCAAGGGCTTCATCGCCAGGACGGACATGCAGGTAACAGCCCTGCACCTCCCCCCCTCCCCCCGGCCAGGGCCTCACTCCCTGGCATGCCAGATGGTGCCGATTCCTAGTCTTGGGGCCTGCACCATGGCAGGTGACACCGGAACTGGAAAGATGAAATCAGCTTTGCCCTGGAAGGAGTTATTGGCCTGGACTCCTCCTGGGCACCCCATCTACTCATCTGTTTCCTCCTTCCTGCTCTTCACTTCCTGCCGGGCTCAGGGTTCTAGGCCACAGGAAAGCAGCAGAGGGGAGTAAAGCCGGCCTGGAGCAGATGCTGTGAGACGACAAGCATCTGGTTCCTTCCAGAAAACGGCAGCTGCCTCCAGTAGGAGGGTCAGAAGGAGAGTTCCAAGGGTAACATGCTGGTGGGCCTGAGTTTTAATCTTGAAGCTGCAGCTCACCCACCTTTGGGTTTGCAGTGAATTTTTGGGTTTTTTTTTTTTGCTTTTTGGGTCACACCTGGCTATGCTCAAGGGTTACTCCTGGCTCTGCACTCAAGTACAGAGCTCTGCACTCAAGCCAGTACTCCTGGCAGTACTTGGGGACCATCTGGGATACTGGGGATCAAACCGGGTCAGCCGCATGCAAAGCAAACGCCCTCCTTACTGTGCTATGGCTCTGACCCTCCTTTCCTGTGAATTCTTCCAGCATGAGAAGAGAATTTACTGAGCTTGTGCACGTTGAGTATTAGCCCTTTAAAACTGTTCTTGTATTTGATTGGGGAAGGAAGAAGCGAGTCTGTGCCTCGGCCGTGCTGTGGCGCCTCCACCGGTCATTCTAGAGCCTGCAGTTTAATACACGTGTCAACTCTTGGCTCCGTGCGTGGCTTGGAGGTGTGAGTGCCAATGTTTCTTACTGTGCAGACATTACCACGAGCCCCCTTATGCCTCTTTCCATCACACCAGCTGACATTCAGGACCCCGAAAGCAATCCTCCATGGCCCACTCCCCTATGTCCATCTCCCTTTACTTGTCAGGTCAACCACAAGGTTGCACAAATCTGGAGTGGGGAAAGTATAAACAAGTGCTCAGTGCATAGAAGGGCAGATTCCCTATGGTTGCTCTTCGCCATTCACTTACAGATTCATCTATTCATCAACCATCTAAACACTTAACCCATGTTTGCTTTTCTTGGCTGCTTTTGGCTTAGTGCATTGGGGGAGGAGGGGTTACTTCTGGTGGTGCTGGGGCTGTGCCTTTGCCAGCGCTCAAACCCAGGCCTCCCTGCATGCAAATTGTGCTCAGTCAGCCATTTTGCCGTCTCTGCAACACTACCTGCTCCCTGTTACTTAGGAGTGGAACAGCAGCATAGGTCAAGAATGAATGAGGCCCTGTTTTCAGGGCTCCCAGCCCTCCAGCTCAGGTAGTAAAGCTGGAAAAAGTGGGGGGGAGCGATAGCACAGGGGGAGGGCATTTTCCTTGCACGCAGCCAACCTGGGTTGATCCCCAGCATCCCATATAGTCCCCTGAGCACCACCAGGAGTAATTCTGAGTGCAGAGCCAGGAGTAACCCCTGAGCATCACCTTTGCAGTCTGTCTGCGTGTGAACGGAATCATCAAGTCCCTCTCCTCCTGCTTACTTTGCTTAGCTTAAACCTGCACAAGGCACCCAGTGCCTGGAAAACCGCTGCAGAATAGGTTATTTTTACGTGCTTTGTTGGCTGAGAAGAACTGTCCAATTAGAGATCATTATGGTTAAAGACGAGAGGAGAGGGCTTTCAAGGGGAGACCCTTAAGGAAGGGTCTAGAATCTCAGCGTGGTCGAATTGGCCAAGAAGACTCAAGATGCTCTTGGAGCTTGTTTTCCGGCACACACAAAAGGGGCAGCACCATCAGGTAGTTAAAAGGCGGCTCCCTGCCTGCTTCCTGACTGGAGAGGAGTAGGGCAGGAGGAGTAAGTAGGGGTGAAGGCCATGGGGTCCATCCTCAGTAGGATTTTTGTGGTGGGAAGCGTTGTTAGATCCAGGGATGGAGCCTAAGGTGAAGTGGCTTTTACTGGCTCTTGCTATCCTATAAGTGCCCTATATGTGGGGTGGTTTGAGTGATAGGGGAGGGGACAGGGTGAGCGATCACCATCGTGGTCTATCGGATGGGGCTATCCCAGACCAAGGGAGGGAGGACTTGGTAGGGCAAGGACTGAGCCTGGCTGGCCGGGGAGACTCAGGTCTCTTACCTCCAGAGCAACCAGTGCTGATAATACTGATAAGTGCCAGGCTCTGCCTCGACCCACATTCTACTTCCAGTGGCTCTGGAGACAGCAGCTTCAGGGGTCAGCGAAACATCAGAGATTCCCTTGGATGCTAAACGGGAGCTTTCCCAATTCAGCTCCTCTAAATGGCTCCTGCATCCTCCTCCCCCCCCCATTTTACAAAGCATCCCAGGCTCCCTGTGAGCTAGGACCTGCCAACTGAAGCTCAATGGCTTCTCATGGCGAAAATCTGCTTTAAGAGTCAGCTCCAGGTCCCTGCAGATTGGGTTCCCACACCTGCCGAATCTTGGCCCGTGTCCGCATGGCTGCATGGCATGTTCCCTCTGTCCGGTGCCCTTGGCTGACTGTCACTCACGCCCACACCAGGCCACTTGGTTCCCTGAGGGAACTGGCAGAAAGCAGAAGGTCAGCCTGCGTATAATGAATTCCCTGGGAGCCCCGACTTGGAGACTTGTATCATTAGGGCAGGAGAAGAAGCTGTCTTCCATCATGCAGCCTGGCCTTGGCTGCACTCACTATGCAGAGAGCAGAGTGACAGTACAGCAGGCAGGGTGCTTGCCTTGCATATATGTGACTGACCTGGGTTCAGTCTCTGGCAGGGAGTACTCCCTGAGCACAGAGCCAGGACCCTAAGCTTGGTGACCCTAAGCATCACCAAGTGTGGCCCCGGCAAAAACAAAATAAAAACAATACCAAAAGCCCCAGAGGCCAGAGGGAAGCTGCAATAGCTCTTATCTCCTTGTCCTGTATGGGTAGGTCCTGCCATTGTGCCCTTTATGGGTCTTCATCTCTCCAGGAGCCACTCCCAGCATTTACTCAGGACCGGAATCTCCGCCCGCCATCTTGTCCAGATATTCTTCATCAATGAGCAGAGCAGCCCAGCCCAGGGGCCGTCACTGGGGGCTTCCTGCAGCTGCTTCTTAGATGGAAACCATGGAAATGTGTGTCCATGGAAAGTTCCAGACAGGAGCTGGGCGTCAGGAGTAAGCCTGCATTTGTCATCACTCAGTGAGTGAGCCGAGACACAGAAAGCGGAGTAGGACAGACTGATTTCATGGCCATGATTCCATGATTTCCTGGGCTTCTGACACATTTGATCGCTGATTCAAACACTTGATGTTGCATCAATATTCCTAAAACTACACCCACAAGTGACAGCTGTGGATGTGAGAGTCACTGAGAGCTGCATTGTTGATAATTGAAGCGAAGCATTTTGCTGCACTTTCTGGTGAAATATGAGAAGACAGAACATGGTTGCAGCCCCACGTGGAGGGGGCAACTGTTTCTCTCCGTAGCTCAGGGTTGGGGTCTGCATGCCCCGTTGTTCAGCACTGGGCTCCATGGCGAATGTTCATCCAGAGTAGATGGACGGTCAGCATGGATCCTCCACACAGCAAGTGGACAAAGTCAGCATATAATGTCTCCTGGCGTTGGTCACAGACCAGCCATATTCACCCAGAAAGGCCAAATAACCCGATGCTTGCAAACATTTAGTGTTTAACTGGCCCAGAAACATGTAGTTGTTGCTTTTCAGTGATTTAACAACCCATCCTACAAGAGTATGCTACAAGAGTATGCTACAAGAGTATGCTACCTGCACGGCAGAACCTGGCAAGCTACCCGTGTTGTATTTGATATGCCAAATACCAGTAACAATTATAGACCTCATTCTGGAATGGATTGAGGCTCTTTATGTTCCTGGGGCAAGCAGATGCCCTTGGGCTCTACTAGCATGAGACAGGACATATGGAGATGTTACTGGGGCCCGCTCGAGCAAATCGATGATAAACGGGAAGACAGTGACAGTGACAGTGAACAACCCATCCTATAACATCAGGGTCCACTCTCCCGCTATTTTCTTTTTGTGTTTATTTTTGATTTGGGTCCACATCTGGCAGTGCTCAGGGGTTTCTCCTGGCTGTGCTCGGGGACCTTATGGGATGTGTGGGATCAAATCCAGGTCCACAGTGTGAAAGGCAAAAGCCCTTTCGGCTGGACTATCTCTCTGGACCCTGGGGCATACGCTTCATATCCATGATCTCACTAATTACAACACCAGGTCAGAGAGTTGCTCCCACTCTAGGATTCAGTCCCGAGGCCTGGCTATCCTGTCTAGTGGAGAAGTGTGTTTGCTGTGGAGTGAAATCTGGCTTTGATGCTTATGACAGTGGCTTGCTGTGAAAGTGAAATGAACACAGGCCACTGACATTCAGACTTGCTCAGTCTGCCTAGTGGGGCTGGAGAGATAATACAGCAGCTAGGGCACAAGCTTTGCACATACCTGACCTGGGTTCAATTCTTAGAATCCCCTATGGTCCCCTGAGCACCACCAGGAGTTACTCCTAAGTGCAGAACCAGGAGTAAGACTTGAGCATTGCCATATGTGGCCCCAAAACAAAACAAGACAAAACTTACTACCTCAAAGAATGGTTCAGAGAATTAAATGCAAATATACATGTGATATATATGATATGAAATATATGGTATACTTGGAGCTAGAGAGAGAGTACAGCAGGAAATCACTTGCCTTGCATATGGCCAACTCCTGATCTATTCACAGTACTCCATAGGATCCCCCAAACTCTTCTTGAGAACACAGAGGCAAAAGTCACCTCCAAGTACCACTGGGTATGGCCCAATCCTTCTAACTCTCTAAAATATATATCTCTTAATGTGTTGATAAATATGTTCCTATTTATGTGTTTATAAATTGTGTGGCACTTTACCCCAATAAACCAAATTGGGTTGGCACCTTCCACCTTTATCTAGGGGTGGGGTCAGTTATAGAAAATGAGACAAAGACACAAAGAGACAAATGCACATGAACTGCCCCAGCCTTAGGGGTGGCCTGTATGTCTGTGAGTGAGCTCACGGGCTGGCTCTTTATTCAGTACATATCACTCCTTGTTCTGGTTCCCCACACATGAGCCGTCACTTCAGCAGACAGACATTGAAGACAGTCAGTAAACACATCAAATTTTGATGGGTACACGAAGAGCAGAGGCTGGGGTCCCTCGCAGAGCCAAACAGCAGGAACCCTTTAGCACAGAGGAAAGCAGTGACAATCTCCTATTCTCTTCTTGCCATGTTGCCCTCAACATTTCAAAGACCTTACACTGTTTTAGTCTATTATTTTCTAGCTGCAATGTTTTGCTTGCCTAATTATCTATTCTTTCCCGGGCTCCTTTTTACTAGTCTGGATTACGTTCTAAATGACCTATGCTGTCCCTCCAGGTAACTATCCCAACCTTGGGCTTTGGTTAGGGGACAATGTCCCACAATAAGTCACCTCCCTCTTGAGCAACACTCTCCCCAAATGGCGAATGTTCATCCATAGTAGATGGGGGATAACACGGTCTGTAGAAAGGAGTTTTGTAAAATGGGTTGGATTGGGGAGTGTCAGGGTGGCCCCTGCCCCACTGTGCCCGCTGCTGATGGCCAGTGTGGGTGGTGCTGTTTGCAGAGGCTGCACCAGGAGCTGCCCCTCAGCCTGGAGGAGCTGGAGGATGTGTTTGACGCCCTGGATGCTGATGGTAATGGCTTCCTGACCCCAGAGGAGTTCACCACTGGATTTAGTAAGTGCTCCTGGGTGCTGGAGCCCAGAGGTCAATGCAAAGCTTCCTGCAGCAACTCTGCCCTCAGCCCCCTATATGTGGGAGGGGGTGTTTCACAGCTCCCTCACAGTGCTGATGTCTCCTGGCTCTGCATGTTCAGGCCCCTTTTCACATGGTACCTCAGCTGCTCCCAGCCATGCTCTCTCTGTGCCCTGTGGCCACCCACTGCCAGAAGGTGTGGCCGAAAGGATGAGCAGAGAGAACACTCCTTGGCTCCAACAAAGGGACTCTAAAATGCAGTGAGCCCGTCCCCCAAGTTTCCCAAATTGAGGAGGGCTGGAATAAACTCATTGTTTGTTCAGTCACCAGGGGAAGGAGAAAAGAGATCAGTGAATAAAAAAGTAGCCAAAAGACGTTGGTCAGGGGACCTGAATGGTGGTAAAGTGGGTAGGGCTCTTGTCTTGTACACAGATGACCAGACAAAAAAGACTGGGAGGAAGAACAAATGCCAAAGGAGAAGTGAGAGATGATAAGATGCAGTTGTGGGGCCAGAGAGATAGCACAGTGGTCAAGAGCTCGCTTGCACACCACCCTCCCAGGTTCATCCTCCAGCACTGTATATGGTCCCCCTGGCCCCCACGGAGTGATCCTTGAGTACAGAGTCAGGAGTAAGCTCTAGTGCTGCTGGATGTAGCCCAAAGATTATTTTTAAACACATTTGTGAGACCCAGTCTCTGTCTTGCTCTGTCAATGCACACTGCCTACTTCCAGTTCTAACTGCTTTGGCTGAATCACACAGAAGAGGAAACACCAAAGGATATTTGCACTGGTGTAGGGAGAGGTCTTTTTCTTCTCTCCGATGAGTCATATGCAGACAGTGACTGGGGCTGGGAGAGCAAAGAGCTTCCTGGAGAGATGCGCAGCCTCACCTGTGTGGTGCCTCCTGCCCCCACCCCCTTTGCCCAGGTCAGCTCTTCTTCAGCCAGAACGAGCGTGGTGAGGATGAGAATGGAGGCGGCGCCCCAGGGGGACAGGTAGCCCCACTCCAGGAGGAGAAGGTGTACCAGGCCCAAGGGGAAGAGGAGCTGGGTCAGACAGACGGAGACGAGGAGCGCAGTTCCAAATGCTGATGGACAGACTCGGGCCCAGAAGGTTCTGGAAGAGTAAGTGGGAGCAGGGATGCCGGCGGTGGCACCCAGTCTTGGGGGTATCGTCATTTCTCAGTAGCCCCTCACCATGGACATTCATTCCACCCTCCATGCCAGGGCTGACTTCTCAGCCTGCCCTTGACTGTGACCTGTTAGCATGTCGTGGGCTAAGACAGAGTTTCGCAAGCTACTTTGTTCCCACCAGAAGGCCAGGTCAGAAGGAAATCCTATCTGGAGAAAGGCTGAGAAATACTGCCGAGGGCTCAATCTCTGTGTGTCATATTTTGTTTGGGGGTCACCTATGACGGTCCTTCCTCTTCCTTCCTTCCTTCCTTCCTTCCTTCCTTCCTTCCTTCCTTTCTTTCTTCCTATTCCTTCCTTCCTTCCTTCCTTCCGGGGTCACCCATGACGGTCCTTCCTATTCCTTCCTTCCTTCCTTCCTTCCTTCCTTCCTTTGGGGGGTCACCCATGACGGTCCTTCCTATTCCTTCCTTCCTTCCTTCCTTCCTTCCTTCCTTCCTTCCTTCCTTCCTTCCTTCCTTCCTTCCTTCCTTCCTTCCTTCCTTCCTTCCTTCCTTCCTTCCTTCCTTCCTTCCTTCCTTTCTTCCTTCGTTCCTTCCTTCCTTCCTCCTCCCTCCCTCCCTCCCTCCCACCCTCCTTCCCTCCCTCCCCTCTCTCCTCCCTCTCTCTCTTTCTTTCTCATTCTCTTTTTCTTTCTTCCTTTTTCTGCTTTTTTTGACCACACTCAGTGGTGCTCAGGGCTTATTCTTGGTTCTAGGCTCCAGGGATCACTCCTAGTAGGCTTAGAGGACCATATGGGGTGCCAAGGATTGAACCTGGGTCAACCCTGCTCAAGGCAAGTGCCCTGCCTGCTGTACTGTTGCTCTAACCCAAAATGAAGTTTCTTTCTGCCAGCCCAGCTGGTGGGGATGGGGTCATCTATGTCCTGCTGCCATTTTCCTAGGGCTATCAGCTGATGTCCCACCCATCTCCCCACATTTTGGGTTAAAAAGGTATGTTGGAATAGGACCGGAGAAACAGTCCAGCAGGTAAGGAGCTTGCTTGCCTTTGGCAGGCCCCTAGTTCAACCACACACCACATATGATTCCCAAACCCCACCAGGAGTGACACCTGAGCACTGGCCAGGAGCACACCCTGAGCATGGCTGGGTGTGGCCTAAACCCAAGAAAAAAAAAGACAAAAGAAGAGAAATGTGGTCATGTGACTTGCGGGACACCCTGGGACACCTTCTCTCCCATCTTCCCTGTTGCTTTTCCTGTTTGATCCAGGGTTGGGGCTACGGTTTCCTGGGGGTGGGAATGACTTCATGATTGGAGTGGTGGGGTCTGAGTCTGGGAGGAGCGAGCTATGGAGAAGGCAAAGGAAGTGAGGTGGGATGGGTGGAGCAGAGGTGGGGATGGGTGGAGCTCAGGTGAGGATGGGTGGAGCTCAGTTGGGGATGGGTGGAGCCGAGGTGGGGATGGGTGGAGCTCAGTTGGGGATGGGTGGAGCCAAGGTGGGGATGGGTGGAGCTCAGGTGGGGATGGGTGGAGCCGAGGTGGGGATGGGTGGAGCTCAGGTGGGGATGGGTGGAGCCGAGGTGGGGATGGGTGGAGCTCAAGTGGGGATGGATAGCACAGGCGTCCCAACATATGGGGTGATGGACAGTGCAGCATATGACACCTGAGGCAGAGCATGGTGAGGTCAGAGTCCCAATAGGGTGACAAAGGTCTTTACCCAGGTGGAGAAGGGCCATTGGGGGCCCAGGCCAGTTCCCCAGGGACAGGTTGTAGCGGAAAGAGCTGTGAGATGGCCCAGATGAGTGCAGGGCAGGTGTGGAGCTTAAGAGCAGGTAGGTAGAAGGCTAGTGGAGGCCTGACTCAGTTTCCCCAGAGTACAGTGGCCTCCCATCAGGGGCTCCAGGGTGTCTACTCCTGGAGGAGAATTCTCTTTAGGCCCTGGGCAGAATTAGGGGTGCAGTAACACAGAGGTATGCCTCCACACAGCCCCGCATTGAGGGCAGGCAACTTGCCAGGCTGTGCCATCAGAATTCACTAGATGTGACACTGAGGACCCATGTCAAATGCACACAAGGAAACTGAGGCAGCTGCGAGAACTTTGGGGGGTCTTCTAGCATCTCCCTCACTGCAGTGGATGTGCATTGTTCCAGAAGCAGGGAGATGGGCTCATTGATCTTCCAGCATCCTCTCTGCCCCGGGTCCTGTCCCCTGTGTGTCCAGATGTGGTTAGACTGGAAGAGCCCCAGCTCTTCCCGTGATCTGATTGACTCAGAGATCTGGAAGCTAATGGAATTTTTGCATAAAAGAGTAGACAGGGGCCGGAGTGATAGCCCAGCGGGTAGAGCGTTTGCCTTGCACGGCCGGCCCATGCCAGCCCGGGTTCGATCCCGGCATCCCATATGGTCCCCGAGCACCGCCAGGAGTAATTCCTGAGTGCAGAGCCAGGAGAAACCCCTGAGCATTGCCGGGTGTGACCCCAAAAAAACAAAAACAAAAACAAAAGAGTAGACAGCTTGTCCCTTCTCCAGAAATCTGTGTTGTGCTAAGGTGACTATGATGCAGCGGTTCAAGGAACTATGATCTGGGGGCCCTGGTGAGTCTGAATGTCTCCCTGGAGCCTCCAGTCCCATTGGCCCACTGCCTGGCTGCTATAGGAACAGACCCCCTGGCAGACATGAGCAGAGAGATTAGATAGCAGGGAGGAGCTTTGTTTTTTGACGCTCTAACTTCATGCAGGGAATGACTGGCCATGTGGATTGGAGGCCATCTGGTGTCTCCTTGATTCCTTTGTGCCATCTTCATAATATCTGTCCAATAAAGTGGGCAGCCACAGTGTGCTCTGTGTGCGAGAGTGGAACTTATTCTGGGAAACGAGGCACACTCTCTCCCCTTCTCTTATTCTCTAGATTCCCTCGTGTTATCCAGTTGAGTATTAGATTTTCAATTGATAACAAATATTCGTTTGATGAACAGATGGTTGATTTGGGGTCAAGGATGGATGGATGGATGGATGGATGGATGGATGGATGGATGGATGGATGGATGGATGGATGGATGGATGGATGGATGGATGGTTTGGGACAAATGGGTGGATAGATGGGATAGTTGGGCTGGTTGGAGAGATAGATAGTTTGGCATGGATGAGTGAATGAATGGACAAGTTTGCAGGTATTATATGGGACGAGGCAAAGTGAGAAAGGAGTATGGGAAGCATGGATGATTAGACAGATTATCAGATAACTAACCCAAGACAGATTCACTGCTCAGTGGCCTCCTCTTGGGCCCATAGTTAATCACATGCCATAGTCAAATATCACTTCCTAATGGTTTCTCAAACCTGGCGCTTGTTACACAAGCGTGAAGAATTTCATTCTTTATCCTGAAGGGGCCTAGTTGTAGCTGCCTTCCTATCATCGCAGCTCGAGAGTCTAATGGGGAGAGCACTGAGGGCTCTGGCTGCCTTGGGGTGTCTCAGGAAGGCTCACGGGGCCTTGGTGCATGCTTCCTCCCACTGCCTCCCCTCCCGATCAACGTGTCCCCGAGTGCTGCAGTAGCCTGCGGGCCCGTTTCTGGGCCTGTCACCCTGTGTTCTTGTTCTCTCTGCCTGTCTGTGTCCCTCCTGATTTTCTCTCTGCCTTTCCAGGCACACACACATTACTCAGACTTGCTTCTTCCCTGCTTTGCCTGTCAGTCACTCCTAGTGCCCCAGGTCTCGTGGGTGCTGCTGTCACCCCCACATCCCCAGAGAGTTGCTTCCTGCTGTCCATCAGCTCTTCCCCTGTCTGCTGTGAGCCCTGATCTCTCTCTGTGGCCAAATTTCTCCCTCCTCCTTGCACACCCTGTTCCACTTCCCCTCCTCTTTCTGGTCCCCTGCGGCTGTGCATGCACAGGACCCACTGTCCAAAAGAGATCAAGTGCCCCCATCCCTGCTCTGACTCTGGCTCGACTCCCTCTCTCGGTCTGTGGGGAGAGAAGCCTCTGACCCTCTTCCTGCTCTCCAGGTCATGAGAACAAGCTTGGGGGGCAGGGAGGTCCCAGGCGTACAGCAGGTGCTCAGTAAGTCTCAGCCCTGGCATCACGGTACAGGTGTGTCGGCTTTGCCTCTGAGGACCTCCGAGCTGCCCGCAGGGACCCACTGCCCTGACCCTCAGCACTGACGTCCCTTTTGCTCTTGCAGCGAGAGCGACATGGAAGCTGTTGTGGCTGCAGCTGAGGAAGGAAGAGCCTCATCTCCTGTCCAACTTCGAGGACGTCCTGACCAGAATCTTCTCGCAGCTTCAAGAAGCCCAGGAGGAGAAGACAGAGCTGGAGGCGCCCTGAGAAAGTGGGTACCCGCGGCGTCCCAGCCGCTGCTCGTGCACAGGGCACAGCTACAGCCCGTAGTGAGCTCCAGCCCTCTGTCATGTTGGGGACACCACCGGGATGGAGCTGCCAGAATTCCTGGTGGTGCAAAGGCCCTGTGGTGCAGATTGGGCTGTCCAGTGCTGTCCAGGACCCTGCAGGGCTCAGACACCCCCTAGGACCAGCCCCAGGGCTGGGGCATGCAGTGATGGGAACTAAACTCAGAAGTCACACTCTCAGGAACATGGTGTCTCTGGATTTACCTCCCTGGCCCCATAAATAGACTCTGCAGCCTCCCTCATATTGCCTGGTTGCTCGCCATAACTCCACACTGTTCTAAATCCTCTTTTTATCATTGTTGTTTGGGGGAGCTATACCTGATGGCGCTCACTGCTTATTCCTAAACCTTGTAAACCTTGACACAGCCACTCATGAGCTGTGTGACTCAGGCCAAGTCACCTAACCTCTCTGACTCTCTCTACTACACCATCCATAAGAACTGGCTGACCACAGGACCCAGCTCCTAGAGCTGCAAGAATCTGATACAGGGGCCGGGTGATAGCACAGTGGGTAGGGCGTTTTCCTCCATGCGTCTGACCGGGTTCGATTCCCTGGCATCCCATATGGTCCCCTGAGCACCGCCAGGAGTAATTCCCTGAGTGTAGAGCCAGGGAGTAATCCCTGAGCATTGCCAGGTGTGACCCAAAAAGCAAAAAAAAGAACCTGATGCAGTGATGTGCACAGGCCTTAGGAGTGGTGTCCGTGTCACAGCAGCAGATGTGTGTTAGCATCTTCTGATTTCAAATACAAGCTTTGGAGCCTATCTCCAAGGGTTAGCCTGGCGGAAGTGCAGAGTTTGGCCTTGATCTAAGCAGAGGAAAGGGGGAGCACGTTTGAGCTTGCAGACCATGTGGTGTTGCCTTGCTGCTCATCCAACGGCCTGGACCAGCAATGAGGGCTGCGGAGCCAAGCAGTGCTCAGGAGTCCCTGAGGACCACTCCTGGGGGTACTTGGCCAACAGAGCAAATGCTCAGGCCCAGCAGTGCTGGTGGCCACCAGGGCCAGCGAGAATGGGTGTGCAGTACCAGGGATCAAACTCAGGACCTTCTGCTCATAAGCAAGCCCTGCCTGTGTTTATGAGCTTTCTCCCAGGCCCAGAAGGGGGCGCTGTGGTTCTCAAAGAAGGGTGAAGGGACTGGCAGTCACACTGTTGCAGCCCCCACCCCATCCTCTTGGCATTTGAGCTTAGCTGCAGGAAGTGGCTTTTCTCCTTCCTGCCCTCCTGCAGGAGAGAGCCAGCTCCTGACTCCCTAGAGCCCGTCTTGGCCCCTCCATCTCTCTTCAGGTGGTCTCTGCTGCTGCTTTGCGCTAAGTCCACAATTGCTTTAAAAATCCTTGAGATGAAAGTCAAGGTCACTTCTGGCTGTGAGAGCAAAAAGGAATTCAGATAAATCTCTTCTCTCTCTCTCTCTCTCTCTCTCTCTCTCTCTCTCTCTCGTGTCTTCTCTATCTCCCTGGGGTCAGCTGAGGAAGGCCCACTCAAAGCTGGGAGTTCTGGGGAATTGGAGTTCCACGGAGCTGTCCGACCAGTTGCATTCCAGGTAGGCTCTCTGGGTGCGGAAGTAGAATGTTGGGCTGGACTAAACAGCACACAGAAAGAGGAGACAGGAGAGAGCCCAGTTCTTGCCCAGGCACTTGCTTTATGTCTCTGTGCATCTGGACCTCGCTGGCAGCAGGAGGAAGTGGGGCGGCTGATTCTCAAACCTGTTTGCAACTTACCTGAGGTGAGCTCCCGGCCTTGCACCTCCCATCTACTCTCATACGAATATGCCTGCAACAAACGTGGCTTGAAATGGCGCTTACCTGGACTGCTCAGGTCTAACACTGACATTCTCTGTTGAGGCTCTTGTATTCTCTTCTATTAAAGAAGTAGGTTGATCACATTGATACAGGAGCCATGATGGTGGGTCCGAGGTTATTCCATGGTTCCCAGACACCCAATATCTTCAAGGATGAAAATACTGAGTAATAAAGATGCCCAGACTCTGAGTAAGAAATTGAAAAAAAAAATGCATTGAAAAGTAGAAGAGAAAGCAAGTTTCCAGCCAGAGAGGAATTTAGTGTAAGACTAAGTAAAATATGGCTCTTTTTTTTTTTGGGGGTGTCTTTTCTTTTAATAGAAAAACTAGGTCTCTGTGTTTTATACAGCCAATAATTCCCTTTGGATTATCAAGGTCTGGCTTGTTCAGGGACGTTCAAGTTATCTATATGATCATTCTCTCTAGTTATTGCCCCTTATCTCTTAGTCTCCTATGAGCCCAAGGTCTGGGGCAGAATTTATGGTCTTGGGAACTTGTAAAACGTCCCATTCTCAGGGAGCCCAGGCATTTGCCGGCATGTTTAAAAATACAGAAATGGAGACAGTCAAAGTGGACCTGCTCACAGCAGACAGCCAGGGAAAATCGGGGCTTCCTCTTTCAACGTCCTGTGTCTGGGCTGTGATGGGACCAGATGACCTCTAAGGGCCCTTGCTCAGAAGTCCAATGGGAAGCTGGACACAACGATGTTTCCAGCACCGCAGAGCGATGGACAAAGACCTTGTGCCCGGCTCTGAGTTAAGTAAACGAAGTCCAGCCCAGGCCCGCCCTTGAGTTTAATGAGCATTTACCGATGAAATGTCCCCCCAGCTAAGAAGCAGGGAGGACACCCTGAGCAGTGTTGCTATCAGTGGCTGCAGCAGCTGTAATCTCCCTCCTCATATGCACACCGCATTTCTTCCTCTCCCTGGACCCAGGATCAAGGTAACAATCTCAGCTGGCCTCCCCTACGCCGGGTCGGACCGTCCATCCTCACCTCGTAGCTGTTCAGACCTCTCAGAGCTCTTGTCTTTGCAGTAATTAAGAAAGAGCCATGGGTGCCAGAGAGATAGTACAGCAGGGAATGTGCTGACTTTGCACACCACTGACCCGGGTTCGAGCCCCGGCACCCCATCTAGTTCCCAGAGCCTACCAGCGGTGACCTCTGTGCACAGAGCAAAATACACAATACGGAAGAACCCCTGGTGAGGTGGGTGAGGGCTGCAGGGGGAGAAAGCTGCGCATCAACCAGCACACGGTTTGGTTGTTGGGTTATTATCCGGAGCAGAAAGAGTCCATTTCAACACAGCCCCCCAGGAGCAAATTGAAAGGTGCGGCCTATGTGTGCCACCTGACACCAGGGCTGTGATTTGTAAACCCGACTAATGAAAAATGGTTTGCTTTATGGGATGGGATAAAGCTGTGAAGTTGGTTTATACAAGGTGGCGGAATCTAATTAGGGAGAACCCATCCATCTTGAAAAATCCAATTGGCAATTTCAACAGCTTTGCAGAATTTTCTATGTACTCTGGCAGTTTCGGCTTCATTCCTGGGTGCTTGTGCGTGCGGCGTGTGCGTGTGTGAGATGGACAGAGAGACAGAGACAAAGACGGAAGGAGATATAGAGAGGTCACAAGTGATCCACTTCAGGGAAAGAAAGCAAAGCCCAAGGGGGATTTTTTCTATTACTCATTTTGCAGTCCGGAGCCGCCTGCAGTTGCCCGAAGAGGGCGGCAGGGGGCGGTGACGAGTCTGAATTGCTCCTGCCTTGCTCCTTGGAGCCACGTTGCTGGCTGTGGCAGGGCTGGCTCCCTTTTTGCTTCCCTGGCAAACAGCAAGTGCTCAGAGACTTTACCAGCCACACTGTGATGGAATGTGGCAACGGGCATCACGCCCATGACCTTGGCCGCCCCTGGTCCCGGCGTTGTGGTCAGCCCACTCTCACTTCCAACTCCACCACCAGCAAACTTGATAGATACCGGGCACTTGACGGAGCACAAAGGCTTGCACTGGGAGGGCGAAAGTGGCCTGCTTGGGAAGCCAGTGGCTAGGTCAGAGGTTGGACTCTTCACTCTTCTTCCGACCCTGGCCAGCACCCCCACAGATGGTTGCTTCACTGATAGGGTGGGAACAACGACCACCAGATACACACTTATAGTTTCATGATCAAGGTTTCAGTCATACAGTGCTCCAACACCAATCCCTCTGCCAGTGCACATTTCCCACCACTGATGTCCACCACTGATGTCCCCAGTTTCCCGTTTCCCTCAAGCCATCTACCCCCAGCCTACAAGCTCTTTCTCTCTCTCTCTCTCTCTCTCTCTCTCTCTCTCTCTCTCTCTCTCTCTCTCTCTCCTCTGACCCCAGACTTAGAAGGGGGATTCCTCTCCTCTGGCTCTTTCTCTCGCCAGCCTTTGCAAGCCAGGAACTTATTGATCGAGCTCCACGCACACAGAAGCACGTGCAAATACTGTCTCCAGGCTCATTGGCCATTTCTGAAGCCCCGCCTTGAGTGCCAGCTTCTGAGACTCATCCCCAGGGAGAGAGATGCCGCTTGTTCTGACCAAGGCTGATCAAAGGCTCCACTTTTCGTTTTTTTTTTTTTTTGGGGGTGAGTGGCAACCCCAGCGATGCTCAGGGGTTACTCCTGACTCTGCACTCAGTAATTACTTCTGGTGGTGCTCAGGGGACCATTTTGGATGCCAGAGATTGAACCCAGGTCAGCCAAGTGCAAGGCAAACATCCTACCTGGTGGACTATTGCTCCGAACACAAAAGCTCCACTTTTCATGTAGGGAAGAAAGCCACTTATTTCTTCCATGGAAAAATTTCAACACCCCCCCACACCACATCCACATCCACTACAACTCTGGCCACCATCTAGAACTGAGAGGGTGGACCAGATGGGTTTTCTGAAATCCTCCCCCCCACACACAGATTCCCTGCCCACAGGAAAGCCAAGGAGACAGAGCAAATGGAACACAAATATTGGGACCTCAGCGAGAGTCGATGATGGCAGGAAGGCCTTGGCGGGCGTGTGATTAGCTGGGAGAGCTGGGTACCAAGAAAGCTTTACTCCAGCGTGGTACCTTCCCTCGAAGTGTTCAAAAGCACTTTGTGAAGGTTAATTAATTTTCACGGTCCCCGTGGGAGGCTGGCAGTGTAAGTTATTGCTAACTACATCTCACCTCCCGGCTCCCCCGCAGATCCTGTGGAAGGGCCTGTGGAACCCGAGCCCTGCGCTTACACCAGCACGGCTGTTTGCTCCCACTCTGCGCCCCACACATCCCTCCCTTCTGTCTCCACGATCCGATGACACCTCCACGTGTGTTCATGCTCACAGATGTACACACATACACACTCTTAAATGGGGCAGGTATATCTGCCATGACTAAAACATCCCGTGATGGAGGCCTGGAGAGATGGTACAGTGGGTAGAGCACTTGCCTTGCATGCAGCCAACTCGAGTTTAATCCCCCAGTGTCGCCGCCATATGGTCCCCTGAGCACTGCCAGGGGTGATTTATGAGTGCAGAGCCAGGAGTACGCCCTGCTGGGTGTGGTCTCCCCCAAAACCAAATTAAATTAAATTAAAATAAAGACATCCCTTGATGCCATTATTTATTGCAGTTGGAGCTGGTCTCCTCCTCCTGGCTTTCAGAAACACTCATCCTTTCAGATCTTCCTATTATTTGTTTTCTACACTGTCCTTTTCAGAACTGTCCTCCTGGAACAAGCTTGTGATGGCCGCCACCTGCAGAGCAAGCTGCTGGCTCCACTCCTAGAAGGCTGCTCTGCAGGAGCCCAGACTGCGGGGTTCAGGCCCTTTCTAGGTTGCTTCCCTCCCTGCCTCTCTCGCGCTCCTGCTCCTGGTGTTTGCTCTTACAGGCTGACTTCCTGAGCTGCAGGAGCCTCTGGAATTGATGGTATCCTGAGTGGTGCCGCACAAAAGGCGTAATGGATGCATCTCAGGGCTGTTACCAGGCATCCCTTTCCCTGGCCCAGCTTCTCTGCTAGGCCCCCTGGGTTGTGTCCCTCCCTGTGACTCTGTCCCCCTAAACTTCCTGCTTCCTGTCTTCCTCCTGCCGGACACCAAGCTGTTGCATGTTTTTTTTCCCCTTTTGTTTCTCCCTGCCGCTTCGCTGAAATTGAGAAAAATGAAAGGAGCGCAGCTCTGGCCAGGAGCAGCATGCAGACCTCAGGGAGAGTCAGTGCTGGCTTCCCTGGAATTCGTCTGTGGTACAGAGAATAACTGGATGTGGGAATTAGTGTAATAAAGAGAGGACTGCCTAGGCCACCCTTGACCCCAGAGTATAGGGAGGAGAAGGACAGAGAAGAAAATTGAGGAAGGAAGAAGATGAAATGGGGAAGTGATGGGGAGAAGAGGGTAGGGGCCTTGGGCGCATGCGTTATGTGGGGGAGTGGCACAGCTCTATACCAGACCACAGAGTCAACAACACTGACATATAACTACATGACATATAACACATATTCATATAACGCATGACATATAAATACAACTGCCAAACCTGGGAGGGCAGGAGGGGAACCTGGGAGCGCTGGTGGAGAGAAGCCAGCACTGGTGGTGGGGTTGGTGTTAGAACATTGCTCGTCTAGAACTCAACTGTCAGCAGCTTTGTAAATCATGGGGGACGGTTTGCTTGTTTTGTTTTGATTTTTGGGTCACACCCCCATGATGCTAAGGGGTTACTCCTGGCCCTACACTCAGAAATCACTCCTGGCAGTGCCTGGGGGACCATATGGAATACCGGGGATCAAACCCAGGTCAGCTGCATGCAGGGAAAATACCCTCCCCAATGTACTATTGTTCCAGTCCCTAAATCATGATTTAAAAAATTATTAAACAGCTGTGAGATATACAATTACAAAGATGTTCATGTTTGGGTTTCAGTCATACAGTGTTCCAGCACCAATATCTCCACCAGTGCCCATTTCCCACCACCAATGTCTCCTGATTCCCTCCTCACACCCCAGCCTGCCTCTATGGCAGGCACTTTGTCTCCTCTCTCTCTCTCTCTCTCTCTCTCTCACACTTTCTCTCTTCCTACTCTTACACATGTGACTTGAAAGACATAAATTTAGAGGTTATCATGTATATCCCTATACCTATATTCAATGCTCAGTTCTAGGCTGGTATTATCATTTCCAACAATTATTAGCACACTGTTCCCTTCTCTGTCTTACCTAACCTCTGGCTCCCATGCACTTGTGGTAGATTACATCCATTGACAAGACCTCCTGATCCATGTTTTGCCTGGCCTTGGATATTGGTAGCATACTATTTATTTCTTTTGTATCCCGCAAATAAATGGGGCCGGGGTGATAGCACAGTGGGTAGGGCATTTGCCTTGCACGTGGCTGACCTGGGTTCAATCACCACCGGTATCTCATATGGTCCCTGGAGCAATGTCAGGATTGATTCCTGAGTGCAGAGTCAGGAATAACTCCTGAGCATTGCTGGGTGTGACCCAAAAAAGAAAGAAAAATGCAGTCATTTTATATCTGTCCTTTACCCTCTGGCTAATTTCATCCAGCATGATCCTATCCATGTCCATCCATTTATAGGCAAATTTCATAACTTAGTTTTTCCTAACAGCTGCATAGTATTCCATTGTGTAGATGTACCAAAGTTTCTTTATCCAGTTATCTGTTCTTGGGCACTCTGGTTGTTTCCAGATTCTGGCTATTGTGAATAGTGCTGCTATGAACATAAAAGTGCATATGGTATTTCAGCTGTGTGTTTTTGGCTTCCCAGGGTTTATTCCCAAGACTGGTATGGCTGGGTGATATGGGAGCTCAATTTCTAGTTTTTGGAGGAACGTCCATGTTGTTTTCCTAAAAGGCTGTACCAGTCGACATTCCCACCAACAATAAACGAGAGTCCCTTTCTCCCCACATCCATGCCAGCACTGGTTGTTTTTGCTTTTTTAAATGAGTCTCTGTGGTGAATCATGTTTTTTTTAATATAGAAAAAACCTTGTCAATGCAAGCGTGAAGTGACCATACAGTGAAGTGAGTACAGAGTTGCGTGCAGCCAACTCCGGTTTTATCCTGACATAGCATATATTTCCCAGAGCACTGCCAGGAGTGATCCCTGAACACAGAGCCAGGGAGTAAGCCCCAGGTACTGCTGGGTGTGACTCAAAGGCTCCCCCTCTACCCCTTCCTGACACAAGAGGGCAAGAATCTGTCGGCAAAGCCTCTTCGCTCCTTATCACATGGGACACTTCCCCATGAATTATCTTATTGAATCCTCACAACTCCTCTGTAAAGGAATTGTCAGCATGTGATTTGACAGAGAGTAAGTATACAGAGGGAAAGTGACCAAACCACCGGGCTCGTAAATGTCAGAATCAGGATTTGAACTGAGAGAGATCCTCTAACTTTGGGTGTGATGGACATGGAGTCAACCATTACTATCAGTGAGGGTGGATGCTGGACTTAGGTTGTTCTGGAAGAAGCTAATGGAGCTCTTCTGCCATCACAGTGGAAGAGAAGGAAAGAGGGCCAGTGTTAGAGCCAGGCAGGCCACTCATGGTGGCTTCCTGCCACTTATTGGTCTCTCTGGTCACTGAGCTCCTGTCACTCTTTTCTCCTGTCTCATCTGTGCCTCTGTCTCCCTGTGAGTCAAAATGACCAGATGACAAGTAGAGAATAAAGTGGTTGCCTAAATACTTCCCAGGGGGTGAGAGCATGTTTGGGGACTGGCTCATTAAGTCTGGGGACAGTGTGTGCTCACCTGTTCTCAGTGTCTAGTTCAGAGACTTCGTTAACATATTGTTGTCCTTGTGTTGTTGACCAAACTCCTCAACAGCATGATGAAAGGGAGATAAGGGGATTCCTTTGTAGTAATGGTCTCACTCATAAAGTAAATACAACAAATGTAAGCCTTGGTACGCTGGAAAACATAGCAGCAAAATACATACAGTAAAACTTAAAAAATCTTGGTAAGAGGAAAGAAAACAGGGGGCCAGGGAGATAGTATGCTCTTGCTTTTGCACATTGCCTACCCAGGCTCAATCCCAGGTTCCATACGTGGTGCCCCAGAGCCACCATGAGTGATCACTGAGCGTAGAACCAGGGAGAAAACCCTGAGCATAACCAGGTGGGGCCCCTGAACAATAAAACAAAAATAGCAGCAGGTTTAGTCTTTTCTGGTTTTCTGGAGGGTTTTTGGACTACACTCTGTGTTGCTCAGGAGTTGTTCCTGGTTCTGTGCTCAGAAGTGACCCCTGACAGTGCATAGGGGACCATATGCAGTGTCTTACCTCCTATACTATCCTTCTGGACCACCGAACAAGCACGCTTTATGATACTTTTTAGAAGCCTTGACAAACATCTCGGATTTGACATTTAAGACTAAAAGTGCATAATTATATCTGCCATGTATCTGGAATGATAAATCAACAAGCTTAATTTCAGAGATGGACATTGAATTGTCTGCCCTATGTGTTGAATTGTCTGCCCTGTGATAGAATGCACGTTCATCTCCTGGAAGCTAGGCAAGAATTTGTCATATCATAGACAAAAAAGGAAAGGTTAATAGATTCCCCAGAGTAAGCACCTTCCTGGTATATTCTCTTACTAAAATACAGTAAATGTATTTTACTAGAAGAAAATAGTTTGTTAACTTTTTTAAAAACTCCTAGAACTCCCAAGCAAATGAAATCACCAAAACCACAATGGTTAATTACTTAGGTTTACCTTACAGTTGAGCATTTTCAACATCAATAAAACTTGGAGGGTCACTGATGACAACCAATGGCCATCTGGGATCCATTAAGTCAGTGACTGTGGAAAGATGAATTTGCTCTAACAAGTACAAAACTGAACAAATTTCCACGTAAGGACTGTGTCCTGAAAGCCAATGATGGAAGTGCAAAGTGGAAGAGAAAGGATTCCTCGGCACCGCCTTTTAAACAAGAACATAATCATGCAGACGCCTTATACAGAGGTCTGCACTGACATACGGGTTCATCACTCATCCACCAGACTCTGGCTGCCAAGGAAAGTTGAAGTGCTCGGGGCCCGTGTGAGTAGATTGGCAGCATCTGGAGCTTGAGGCAATAATCCAGCTCTGATCTGCACTAATGGGACCTCGAAGACTCGGCATTCCAATGAGGGCTTCATGGCTCGAGTCTGTTCAGAAGTAAAGGTGATGGGAAAGGACTTATAGGAGAAAGCTGATCATGTGATTCCAGACTGTATAGAGTCCTTGGAGCTGAAGTATGTGAAAGATTTGAATACAGAGGAGGAGGAAGGGTCTCAGAGAGACTTTTTCCCCAAGATTCAGAATATTCCCACACCCAAAGTGACTCAGAGATCTAGCAAGGTTCATGTCCCTGGCGATGGTCTAACCTAGACACTTGCTGGGGAAATCATGATCATATTTTCATAATTTTGACACAGGGAGAATAAGTGGCTGGGTCAGACACATCTTCCAACCTTCAAATCCTTCAATTCCTCTAAATTCAACAGCCTCTCAATAGGCTTTTGGAGTTTTGGTAGTTGATGTCGCCTGTGGATTTCTCATGGATTTTCAGTATTATTGTTGTGAGCCCCTGGGTAGTGGCTGCTATAAATGCCTGTGCACTGATAACCCAAAGGGGTGTAAACCCAGAGGAAGTGGCCAATCAGGAGTAAACTCTGTAAAGGAGCCAGAGATAGTACAGGGGTGAAGGTGCTCGGTTTGGGGGCTGGAGTGATAATACAACAATGGTGCATCTAAATTGATGCAGCTGACTTAAGTTTGATCCTTGGTACCTCATAAGGTCCCCCAAAACACTGCCAGGAGTGATCCCTGAGCACAGCTGGGTGTGGCCCAGAAACAAACAGAAAAATGATGCTTGGATTGCATGTAGTCCTCCATGGTGTTGCTTATGGTCGCCTGAGTACTGTGTGGGGTGACTGCTGAGCACAGAGTCACAGAGGGTGAATGGGCCTGACCCTGGGGTGAGGGGTGGGTCCATGACTGAACTTCCTGTCCTTCATCTTCCTGATTGGTTCTGGCCCTTTCCAAGCTCTGCGGCCCTTTGTCTTTGACACTAGGCACTTCCTCTCCCCTCAAGGAAGCCAGCAGCACGCTGACCCTCTGCAGCTCACAGACTAATGAAGACAATAAATCAGAGCCTGCTCTTCTTTAGGGATTTACAGATCCCGACGCTGCCCCCACTTGCTCTCTTGTGTGTTCTTCTCAAGGAGGCTGGGAGGAAGGCAGGGGTGGGAGGGTGCCACTATGGGCCCCAAGACCAGAGCTATCTTGCCCAAGGTCACCGTGAGGAAAAGAAACGGAGCCCAGGTTTCCAGACTGAGGAGTGGGTTTTGGGGTCCAAATGGTATGAAAGGCATCTACTTGATCATCCCTCATTTCTGTCTGGGGCTCCTGTGCTTTGGATTGCAAAGCGGAAGAGGGTCAGTAGCTTTGCGGCCTCATCTTCCATATCCTTCCGGCCCAGAGGTCTCCCATGGTGAGCTCTATCCAAGAGCCTTTCCGAAGGTTTGGTCAAACACATGTCTGTTTGGACTCAGGATTCTTGATGCCTGTTCCCTCTGGCCCCCTCCCCGCTCCCTCCACCACCCTGTTTCCCAAACCCCAGAGCTCCGTTGCATTGGGCTCTACCTTGTTGCTGAGCTCTTGGGACAGGCCTCGGTGGGGGTTCAGCACATCTCCTTCCCTCGTTTCTTTCTTAGCTGTTACAACATTGCCCACCTCGTACAAGTGTAAAAAAACATTGAATGTATGAATTTAATCAGATGAACCTCCAAGCAAAGTTAATACAACCCTTTATAATAATCGTATGGCATTAATACCCTGTGTGGTTATTAGGAATAAGTGGTAAACAGCTTCTATGAACGAGCGTAATTAGGATTGCTTTCACAGCCAAGGCAAGTTTTTTCAAGTTTCCCTCTCTCACTTTATTAGTTCCATAGTACTTAAATGCTCGGAACCACTCGCTGTGCTGAGTCTTCTTGGTAGTACGTGCTGGCTGGAGTCTGAGTTTCTTTATGCAGAGGAAGAGAGTCTCGGATATCTATGGGGAAGCAAATGATGGTCTTGCTGCATAGAGAAGCCCTTTGAAAATGTCCAGGTCTCTCCCTGAGGCTCTGGCCAGAACTAGGCCCCGATTCCTTCCTTGTCCTGCTGCACTTCCTGTCCTTGTGGATGGTGAGCAGAGAGCAGCAGGAACCGGGGCTGGAGTGACGGTACAGCAGGTGGTGCTTGCCTTGCATGCGGCTATGATTCCTGGTGGCCCTGAGCACTGCCATAGCCGGGAGTCACCCAAATCCCGTGCTCCACCCAAGAGAAAGAACAGCTGTAACAATAAGAATCCTCTTCCATTTACAAGAAGCAAGCTCTCTCTCTGTGTGTCTGTTTCCATCTCTTGCTGTCTGTGTCTCTGTCTCTCTTTGTCTCTGTCTCCATCACTCTCTATTTCTGTCTCTCTCTCACTATCTCTGTGTCTCTGTCTCTCCTTGTCTCTGACTTTCTATTTCTCTCTGTGTCTCTATCTCTTTCTCTGTATCTCTCAGTCTCTCTCTCGGTCTTTCTCTGTGTATCTCTGTCTCTATCTCTCTCTTATCTCTTGCTCTCTCTCTCTCTGTGTGTCTCTCTCACAGTCTCTCAGTCTCTGTCTCTGTCTTTCTCTTTCTCTGTCTCTCTCTGTCATTTTGGAGTGCCCTGGTTCTCAGGCTCTCAGGGTGCCCTGGCTGTGTCCAGGTCTTACTCCTGGCTCTGCACTCAAAGATCACTCTTGACTGGCCTTGGAGGACCATATGTGGTGCTGGAGATGGACCTAGGAGGGCTGTGTGCAAAGCCAGCCTCTCGCCTACCTGCTCGCGCTCCTATTGCTCCAGCCAGAGAAGCACCAAGTTCCCTCAAGTTCCCTCCAGGAGGACACTGGTGACATGAGGATGCTGAAATCCTCAGGAAACAGAGAGCCCAGGCCAGTGTCCAGAAGTGAGGTCACCTTCTCTGAGCCCAGCCTGGAGTCATGGATGGGGGTCTCCGTGTAGGAGCTGCAGCCAGGAAAGAGAATTCTGGGTTGGGGCTCTGCTAAGTGTGACCGCTGTGGCGTGCTGTCTCTGCACAGTTCCTTCCACTGGGGCATCTGTGGTTCCCATAGAAAACACTCAAGGTCCCTTAGACCTGATGCCACTCATGCCCGTGGCATTGGTGGCCCACTCAGGTGGCAGGGGAGACAGCACAGCATGTGGTTTGCTGGGCTGTCCGGCACACTGTGTCCCAAGTGGGCCCAGGGATGGACGGAGGCAGGGGTTCAGCCTGTCAAAGGCTCCAGCTACTAAATTCATCCACAGTCTTGCTGTTTCTTCCTGGAGCCTCCTGCATGAATCTCCTTAGAACCGAGGACCCCCCACTGACTGGCACCTCAGTGAGCAGGACCTGCTGGCGGCGGTGTAATTACAAGTGCTGACATTTGTGGGAGGTGTGCGGGGCCTGTTCCAAGTGGACTGAGAACATGAGGGCGATCTGACCGAGACATGTGTCAGCCCACTGACCGCCAGGGCTGATTGCGCTGATTGGGCTGGCCAGGTGGGGTCCCCTTCCTCCATCACTGCTCCCTGTGAGTCTCTCAAAGCTGTGCGCTCGGTTGAAGAGGATGGAGGATGGCCTTTCCCCTGCCCAAATAGCGAGTAATGATGGGCCTTTTGTTCTTCCTTCAAGGGCACATGAGTAGGGGCTGGAGAGATAGCACAGTGGGTAGGCATTTGCCTCACATGTGGCTGACCCAGGTTTGATCCCTGGCATCCCATATGGTCCCCGAGCACCGCCAGGAGTTATTCCTGAGTGCAGAGACAGGAGTAACCCCGAACATCGCTGGGTGGAACCCAAAGAGACAAAAAAGGGGGTGTACATGAGTAGCTTTGCTCCCCTGCTAGGATCTCCAAATAGACTCAAAAGTAACTGAGAACCACACCTCAGCCTGAGCCCCTCAGCCAGAAGACACCCCCCACACACACACACATACACACACATATACAGAGTCTCAGTAGACAGGGCTGGAGAGGTGAAAGAAAAAGATAAAAAGGAGACACCCTCTGGGGCCGGAGACATTGTGCAAAGGTTAAGTCAGCAGCTGACCCCTTTTCCCTGAGCCTGGCCAGGAGTAATCCCTGAGCACAGGGTCAGGAGTAAGTCCCGAGCACCACCAGGTAGAATCCCAAAAGTTAAAGCAAGCAAGTAAAAACATCCAATACCCTTGGATGGGAGGGCTTGGGGTAATCACTTCCAGGCTGTTTAATGGGGACTACCTGGTCCTGTGTCTGGATTGAGGGAGCAGGAAAAGGAGGCTGTATTCCTGGAGAGGAAGAGGATGGGCCAGTGCCCGCACTCTCTGCCTGGGGCTCTGGGCCTGTCTGGTCTGCGCCAAGAGGACAGGTGTGGCTTGTTTCTTTGGGGACCAGGTGGGGGCGCTGTCCGTGGCATGGAATCTCGGGAGATGCTCTGAGGACCAGTGACTGAAGCCCCTCTTCACGGGAGTCCTCACCACACCACCCTTGGGCAGTGGGTGTCAGAGATCTCTGATGTAGATGAGCAGAGAGAATCCATGGAGGAGGGAATGTGTCAAGCACATGGACGCAGGGACCTGTAGACACAGTGTAGAAACAGCAGACACAGGGGTGGGTTCTACAGTGGCCTGGGGCTTGGTGTTGCCATGCCTGACCACAAAGCAGGCAATTGTGGAGGGGAAGATGGAGGGAGGAGAGGCCCTGACACCTACCGGTGGCCAAAGCAGGCACCAGAGGGTCCTACTGCCTTGACTGAGCTGACCTTGGCAACTACTGCCCCCACTGTTGCCCTTGGCTCCTGATGGGACTCAGAACCCCCAAACCTCTGCTGCCCAACCCATTCCTTTGTGCTGCCCCTGCAGGAAAATCGCTGCTTACGATGAGGAAATTCTGCATCTCTACCAAGAGATGGAACAGCAGCTCGAACGCGAGAAGGAGCAGTTTCTCCTCAAAGTAAGTGTCAGCTCCCGGTCTCTGCTCTTGGGGCTGGGCCAAAGCATCACGCCGGCCTCCGGCCCGAGAGTTCAGCGCCTGCCCCTGGCACCATCAGAGCCCTCTTGCTCTCTCTGTCTTAGTTACTTTCATTCTGAGTGTTCCTCACTTCAGTCCTGGTTTGTGACTGACTTGGTCATCTCTATGGACTGTGGTCTGTGTCCACCCACCAGCAGTAAGTGCCACAGGAACAGGGATCTTGGTCTCTGGCCAGTGTATCCATAGCATGTCCACTATGCCTGGAACAGAGCAGGTGCTCAGCAAATATTTGTGGAGTGAGAGAATGAATTCTTATCACTTGCATCACTTGTATCACTTGTGATCATCGATTTGCTTGAGTGGGCTCCAGTAACGTCTCCATTCATTGGGAATGAGGTCCATTATTATTACTGTTTTTGGCATATAGAATACACCACGGGTAGTTTGCCAGGCTCTGCTGTGGCTCTGGGTACATCCCAGGGGGCCCAGTCTTTTTCTTATAGCAGACCATACTGAAAGGAAAAATCTGCATCCAGACTCTTGGGTAGTCACTTTTACTTGCCTTGCAATAGTTATGAAAATCATTTATTGAAACTTAATTTCAGTATCTCAACTGTAAATTGAGCATAATAGTCCTTACTTCATAAGACAGTTATGAGGGTTAGATGTGCATACATATAAAGCACCCATAACAGTGCCCATCATCTGGAAGATGTTGGATAATGGTCTTAATTTTTCCTTGACCTCTTTCCCTGTATTTGTATTTAATTCCTTTAAAATATGTGAACCATCTACTTTGTACAAACAACATGCCAACATATTACAGATTTAGCAGTGAATAAATCAAATACATTGTTAAGAATTGGGGGAACATGGACCTGGAGACTAAAGCATAGAGAATGGGTGTGGGTGACTGTCTCATGTCCTCCCAGACGCCATCCCGTCTGCACAGCAGCAAAAGGGGGTTTATGGGGGGGATAAAAAAACAGGGGAAGGTGAAAGAGGCTTTCAGGAGACAAAGACAGGGTCCGGCCAAGAGTGGGAACAAGGTGAGGTGAGAGGAAGGACTTCAGGGACCTGCTAGTGTCATAGACGGTGCCCTGGCCATATCCCCAGCACCTTGGACCAGTAGGTGCCAGAACACACAACAGAATCTGCTCTGGGCTTGCACCCCTGGGGCACAGTCCATCTTACTGCTAACCTAAGCCAAGCAAAGGGTTGGGCTTTGAGGACCGTAAACTGAGAATCCGCCGGCCTGGTCCTTGCACTCTGTACTGTCTCTCTGTTCAAGGACAACTGTCCTTACCCATTATTGATCATGGGCTGGATGTCAAGGCCGCCTGAGCCCTGCAGCTCAGCCTGGAGCTGGGGGAGTCCCGCCCCTTCTGCCTTGGAAAACACTTTGTTTGGACTCCTATGTGGTTTTTCCTTTATTAGCTTTTGAAATGTTAGTCACTGTGACTGATAATGGGTGAAGGATAGGGCTTGCGTACAGCATTCGAGCCTCACTCTCCACCAGCCCGTCTGCTTACCCCAGCCTTGCTGCAGGGTCGCCCACCCACCCGCAGTGCCTCCCGCCTTCTCTGCTGCTTGTGTCCTTCACCCTAGGGTTCCATTTTTATCACAGTCTCTGTGAAGTCAAGGGGAGTTCCACTGCTCTCTTTTATTGCTGTTTGTCTTGTTTGGGGCCAACCCCAGCAGTGTTCAGGGCTTATTCCTGGCTCTGTGCTCAAGGATCACTCCTGGTGGTTCTTGGGGACCATAAGGGTGCCGGATCGGCCATGTCCAAGGAAGGCACCTCCCCCGCTATACTATCTCTCTGCCCCCATTCCCCTCGCCCCAGTGCTTTCTGGAATAAAACTGGGCCTTGGCATGTACTGTTTCAGGTCCCCACCCAGCCCGTCCTGCTTTGAGCTTTAACCTTTTTGAGTCACGTTGACCCAAGTGAGATAAGCTCCCGCTCTCCCCCTCCCGACACTGCACAGAGGGACAAGCTCTGGGCTTTTGCCATGATGGTAGAACGAAGGTGGGAGTAAAGGAACGAGGCTTCCAGAGACCGAGACGGGGCCGGGCTGGGGGTGGGAAAAGGTGAGGTCAGAGGAGGTGCTTCAGCGACCAGCTAGTGTCATGATGGTGACCTGATGGTACCCCCTGCTCCCCGCACACCTGTCCCCTCCATTCCCGCTTCCCCCCCCTTCCATCCCCCAGCTTGTTGGATAAAGCTGGGGATAAACCTTTCAGGTCAACAAGGAGGACGTAGAGACAAGCTGCGTTTGATCGTGCTAGTGAGCCCTTAGGTACACAGGCTTTGCCCTGGCCCTAGTGTGAGGACAATGGAGAGGGTAGGACGCGGTTACCTTGTCCCTCAGGGTCACTCTCCACCCCTGCAAGTTCAGCCCCAACCTCGCAGACCATCTCAGGCACCCCCATGGGTCCACAGTGGGGCGGCCCTTTGCGCCTGGGAATTCTGCTGTTATACCCCAACTTCCGCACTGTGGGTGTCTGCTCCAGGCATGGCAGCCACGCTAGGGGACGGGCTTCTCCATGAGCCAGAGCAGGAGCTGAGGAGATAGTTCCCGCCTGCCTGTGCCAGGGGCATGAGGCTGAGATAAGGACAGTCCCTGGGCCACCCTGACTGCTGGGTGTCCTTATTCTCACCCCAAGGCATCAGGCGTATCCACAGCGGAGGGACCCTCTGCCTAGAAAGGGAGGTGCCGTGGCTCTAGCCTGAGAATGGATCCCTGACAGTTCTGCCGTAGCCAGTCAAAGCTGCCCCTTTGTTCTGTTTTGTTTGCAGGGAACCAACCCAGCAGTGCTCAGGGGATATTTCCGGGGTTCTCCGGGGGACCATGTGGTACAGGAGATCAGACCCAGGGCTCCTGCATACAAAGCAACTGCTCCAGGCCTCTGAGCTTCTCCCTGGTCCTACAGCTGACCTTGGCTTGCAGCTTCCCAGAGCTGTATTCCTTGGGAAGAGAGACCCAATCCTGCCCCCTTCCCCAAGTGAGTCACGTGCAGTGATGCTGTATTCTTCCTGTCTTACACCTCTGTCCTCCATCCATGAAGCCTCGTGTTGGGGGATCCAGGTATCTCCGCTTCTCACCTACGGACGAGGTGCTCTTGAGCACTGCAGTCTCACCTTCTAACCATGGTCCCCTTTCAGACCTGTTTCCTTCTTCTGGACCTCTGTCCTCTGTCCTCTGTCCTCTGTCCTCTGTCCTCTGTCTCACTGGCTGGCACCTGAGGCAAATGCTGTGGCTCCCCGTTTGACTCGATTTTCACCAGTGGCTTCTTTGGGAATATCCTGGGGGGTCCACAGAGGAGCCCTATGCCCCCAACCCCACTGAGAAATACTGCTCTGGAAGAATGAAGGAAGCTAGAGTGAGGGCTGGATCCCACCTCTCCTGACACCCACCTTGGGAGAGTGTCTGGACCCAAATCACCCGTGCGTTGGCTGCCCAGAGCCCCCTCTCGGTCTCTGCTCTGCCTATATCTCCCTTTGCCCCTGCACCGTCAGGCCCTTGGCGTCCCTGAGTGGGGGAAACCCCTGCCCAGGTGTGGGCTACTGGGAAATGTGGGGCGGGGATCACAAAATGGGATGGGGCGTGGGGAGTGATCAGATGCACAGTGGAAACCCAACAGGACCCTGAGCGGAAAATGCAGTGCCTGTGGAGCTGAGGTCGCGGGGAAGCGAACAGCGAGTGGGGCAGAGAGTGAGGGCACCCCCAGGCCACAGAGGAGACGGAGAAAGAAGCCAGGCTGCCTGCTCCATCCTTCCATCAGAACGGCTCCCCACCACTAACTGCTCCACCTGTCCTTAGGGGCCATGCACGGGTATCAGCCCTGGCCACACTCAGTAGTCAGTTCTAGAGGTCAAACCCCACTGTTTAACAAATCCGGGGTGCTCTGGGTCTCACATGACCCCTTTTTCTGGCTCGGCAGGACACGGAGCGGTTCCAGGCCCGCAGCCAGGAGCTGGAGCAAAAGCTGTTGGCTAAGGAGCAGGAGCTGGAGCAGCTGGTGCAGAAGCAGAAGCAGGTTTGCGGTGGGCGGGGCAGGGCTGTGGTAGGGGGAGGGGTATGCGGTGGGCGGGGCAGGGCTGAGGTAGGGGGAGGGGTATCGCGGTGGGCGGGGCAGGACTGTGGTAGCGGGAGGGGGTATGCGGTGGGCGGGGCAGGGCTGTGGTAGGGGAGGGGGTATGCGGTGGGGGGGGCAGGGCTGTGGTAGGGGAAGGGGGTATGCGGTGGGCGGGGCAGGGCTGTGGTAGGGTAAGGGGTATGCGGTGGGCGGGGCAGGGCTGTGGTAGGGGGAGGGGTATGCGGTGGCGGGGCAGGGCTGTGGTAGGGGAAGGGGTATGCGGTGGGGGGGGGCAGGGCTGTGGTAGGGTAAGGGGGTATGCGGTGGGCGGGGCAGGGCTGTGGTAGGGGGGAGGGGTATGCGGTGGGCGGGGCAGGGCTGTGGTAGCGCGGGAGGGTATGCGGTGGGCGGGGGCAGGGCTGTGGTAGGGGAAGGGGGTATGCGGGGGGGGGGGCGGCAGGGCTGTGGTAGGGGGGGGGGGTATGCGGTGGGCGGGGGCAGGACTGTGGTAGCGGGGAGGGGGTATGCGGTGGGCGGGGCAGGACTGTGGTAGGGGGGGGGGTATGCGGTGGCGGGGGCAGGGCTGTGGTAGGGGGGAGGGGTATGCGGTGGGCGGGGCAGGACTGTGGTAGCGGGGGGGGTATGCGGTGGGCGGGGCAGGGCTGTGGTAGGGGGGAGGGGTATGCGGTGGGCGGGGCAGGGCTGTGGTAGGGGGAGGGGTATGCGGTGGGCGGGGCAGGACTGTGGTAGCGGGGAGGGGGTATGCGGTGGGGGGGCAGGGCTGTGGTAGGGGGGGGGGGGTATGCGGTGGGCGGGGCAGGGCTGTGGTAGGGGAGGGGGTATGCGGTGGGCGGGGCAGGACTGTGGTAGCGGGGAGGGGTATGCGGTGGGCGGGGGCAGGGCTGTGGTAGGGGGGAGGGGTATGCGGTGGGCGGGGCAGGACTGTGGTAGGGGGAGGGGTATGTGGTGGGCGGGGCAGGACTGTGGTAGCGGGGAGGGGTATGCGGTGGGCGGGGCAGGGCTGTGGTAGCGGGGAGGGTATGCGGTGGGCGGGGCAGGACTGTGGTGGGGAGGGGTATGTGGTGGCGGGGGGCAGGACTGTGGTAGCGGGAGGGGGTATGCGGTGGGCGGGGCAGGACTGTGGTAGGGGGGAGGGGTATGTGGTGGGCGGGGCAGGACTGTGGTAGCGGGGGGGGGTATGCGGTGGGCGGGGCAGGGCTGTGGTAGGGGGAGGGGGTATGCGGTGGGGGGGGCAGGACTGTGGTAGCGGGAGGGGGTATGCGGTGGGCGGGGCAGGGCTGTGGTAGGGGGGGGGGGAGGGGTATGCGGTGGGCGGGGCAGTGCTGTGGTAGGGGAGGGGGTATGCGGTGGCGGGGGGCAGGGCTGTGGTAGGGGGGAGGGGGTATGCGGTGGGCGGGGGCAGGACTGTGGTAGGGGAGGGGTATCCGGTGGGCGGGGCAGGACTGTGGTAGCGGGGAGGGGGTATGCGGTGGGCGGGGCAGGGCTGTGGTAGCGGGGAGGGCATCTGAGCACACAGGTCAGCCTGGACCTTGCCTGTTCTTAATTGTCTGCTGAGGTATGTGGGGAACATGCTTTTTGTTTCCTGTATCCCTGGTAAGAGAGGGAAGGCGACGCCCTCAGAGGGACCTGGTCTTGCTCCATCCTCCATACATAGCCCATGCACAGGCTGGTCCCCCACCCTCCACCCCCACCCCACCCCGCCCACCTCAGGGCCCTCCAGGTGGATGGGATCTCCCTTCCACTTGGATAGGGGTCCTCAAAGGCTGTTGGTCCGCTCCGCTCTTCCCACGTCCCAGCGTGAGGACCGTCACCTACACCTGTGACTGTCTCCTCACTCTGCTGGGTGTGGGCGCTGACCTCGGACCCTCCGCCAGAGGTCCGAGGTCCCAAACCTCTAGGAGCCTGCTGTGTGCGTGGGGGGGGTCGTGCAGTGTGGAGTCTGGCCAGCTGACCGTGTGTGGTTGCGGGGGGCACCAAGGCCTGGGAAGGGGGTGTGGGGACGCTGATAGCCTGCCCAGAGCGAACCTCGAACTTAGGCCTTTTCTCTGGCACTGAGCCCCGAGGAAGGGAGAAACCCCATTTGCCCTCCTCTTCAGTTTTTCTCAAGTTCTGGAAAGTTCTGGAAGAAATCCAGCCCCAGTCAGACCCAGGCACATTTGGAGAGAGAGACAGACAGAGACAGAGAGAGAGAGAGAGAGAGAGAGAGAGAGAGAGAGAGAGAGAGAGAGAGAGAGAGAGAGAGAGAGAGAGACAGCGAGACAGAGAGGGAGACAGAGAGACAAACAGAGAGACACAGAGACAGAAAGATAGAGACAGAGAGACAGAGGGGAGACAGAAAGAGTCAGAGACAAAGAGACACAGAGACAGAGGGAGACAGAGTCAGAGACAGAGAGACACAGAGACAGAGAGAGAGAGGGAGACAGAGAGTCAGAGATCAGAGAGACAGAGTCAGAGAGAGACAGAGACAGAGTCAGAAAGACAGAGACAGACAGAGACAGAGAGACAGAGACACAAAGAGACAGAGGCAGACACAGACAGAGAGACAGAAAGACACAGAGACAGAGACACAGAGAGAAAGGAGAGACAGAGAACTAGTTTCTGCAACACATTAAGCTCTGCCTGAAAACACCCATTCCCAGGCCTGAGGTGACCCGCTCCCGCCGGCTCCCCAGCCTTGGAGAGCTGCTCTTCTCCCCTGCTCCTCCTCTCCCTTCTGCAGCGAGGTGATTTCCACTCCAGAAACAGCCAGATGCGTCCCTGGCTCCCTGCCCCCTGCCGCCGGGTACCTGCTTCTCTCCTTCTCTGCCTCGCCATTACTGCGCTGAGTTCTTGCCAATTAGATTTATTCAGCAAATGAATGATTGTCACTCGACTTAATTACGGCCTGCTTGCCTGATTACACAAGCACCTCTCAGCATCCATTGCTCGGATTCCCTGGTGTGGGTCCTTCCTCCCCTTCCCGGACACCTTCAGAAAGGAGATTTATTCTCCCTTTGCCTGGTCTGAGTCGCCCCTGGTGAGAGCATTGCAAGCAGGGAAGGGCGCACACTTGGCTGTCAAAAGCCAAAGCCCCCTGGGGAGTGGGTTATCTGCGATTTTAAGACATTGCAAAAGGTACATAGGTGATTCGACCAGGTTTAGCTCATTCCTAAATCTTTCCACGGGTCAGAGCAATAGCGCAGTGAGTGTTTGCCTTGCATGCAGCCAGCCTGGGCTCAATCCCTGGCACCCCATATAGTCCCTCGAGCCCAGCCAGGAGGAATTCTTGAGCACAGAGCCAGGAGTCATCCCTGAGCAGATGTGGCCTCCAAATAAATAAATAAAGCAGAACTTTCCAGGACTGGCAGAGAAATTTGCTCTGGATAAGAGAAAGTCTATGCTATTCTTTTTTTTTTTTTTTTTTGTTCTGGGGTGGGGGCAGGGGACTTCAAAACTCAGAGAACCTGGGGGTGACTCCTTGGAAAACTTGGGTAGCTGGAGCAGATGGGGCAGTGTGAGGACCACCAGGACCACCTGGAGGGGACTGGGGTTCTCTAGGTCTGTACCAAGCGGTTTTTTTTGGGCGAGATCATGTGGTCCCAGGACACTGCTGGGCCAACTATCCAGTTGCCAGGCGGGACGGTTTTATGAAGCATTCTACCCGCCATTCACCCTCTCCACATGGGAGCTAGGGAAAGAAATGGGCTTGGGGCCCCAAAGGTGGTACAGTGGGTAGGTCACTTGCTTTGCATCCTACTGACCTCAGTTCCATTCTGAGCATCCCATATAGTTCCCTGAGCACCATCAGGAGTGAGAAATAACCTCTGAGCACTGCCAGGTATAACCCAGCTCCAGCACCACACCAAAAAAAAAGAAAAAGACGGACTTCAAGAAGAGGAAGAATTTAGGTCAGATCTCAAAGAGAAGCCCGTGAAAGTGATAATGATTTTCCTTACTAGAATGTGAGGTCCAAGCACCCCATTGCACTTTCTTCCCTCCTCCTGGTCTTTTGTTTTGTTTTTGGGGGCCCACCCAACTGATCACTTCTAGTGGGCAGGGAGGGGGTTGAACACAGGTTGGCTGCCTGCAAGGCAAATGCGCTACCCACGGTAGGATGACTTCAGCCTCCGGGTGTTTTTGATGGTGCAGTTTCTGGGCGTGATCTGAGGTCCTTTTTGGGACTGGAGAGAGCCACAGATAAGGAGCAGGACAAAATAGCTTACTGAGACTGGTGGGCCCGAAGGGATGGGATGCTGGTGGCTGCGGGAGAGAAGGGGAGCGGCCAGGCCCGTTTTCTCCTCACTGCTCTCCATCCCCGCCTTCTGCCCTTGCAGCTGGAAGGCCAGTACAGCGCCCTGCATAACGACAAGGACGCAACCAAGGCCGAGAACGCCAAGCTGAAACTCACCAACCAGGAGCTGGCCGGGAGCTAGAAAGGGCCTCGCGAGAGCTCCAGGGCGCCGCAGCAGCAGCTGGGAAGCCTGCAGCAGGAATCCCTCCAGCTGCAGCTCGAGAAGGAGATGTGAGTCGCGGTCTACACTGCCTGTCCACGTGCCGCAGGCCGCCTCTCGCCCAGAGAACCCTGCAGCCTGTCCACACGCTCCAGGCCCGCCCCCATTCTGGACCCTCACACAGCCTGTCCACGTGCTCCAGGCCCGCCCCCATTCTGGACGCTCACACAGCCTGTCCACGTGCTCCAGGCCCGCCCCTCTCTCAGATTTCATTTCCTGGCCTCTAATGCGGGGCTCAAGCCGGGGGTTCTCTGTGAGCAGAGATGATGACGAGAAGCACTTTGAGCGCCTTGGGGATGGGCATGAAACATACAATCCTCATTCTCAGGGAATTTAGCACGTGCTAGGCTTGTCCAAGCACGTGGGCACCTTGTCCAGTCAATTAACCCAAGCTGGCCGCGAGGAATTCCTTTTTTCTTTACTTTTTTTTTTTTTTTTTTTTTTGCTTTTTGGGTCACACCCGTCAATGCTCAGGGGGTTTCTCCTGGCTCTGCACTCAGGAATCACTCCTGGCGGTGCTCGGGGGACCATATGGGATGCCGGGAACTGAACCCAGGTCGGCATGGGCTGGCAGCGTGCAAGGCAAACGCCCTACCCGCTGGGCTATCGCTCCGCCCCGAGGAATTCCTGATTGAGCCAACAGACCTTACCCTACGTGCCTGCCAGATTGGAGGGACCCGGAGACCCCCATGGGCGAATGGAAAGGGGCAAAGAGGATCATGTTCATTGTCAAGGAGGAGCCCCCACCCCAGGCTTCACTGCAGTTCCGGGCATCCTTTTCCCACCGCGGTACCCTCCAGAGAACCCCTGCCCCCCTTTCTCTCAGGGCTTGGCAGGCTACTACAGCTCGTGTCCAGTGCTTGGGTTCAGGAGGCCGGAGGAGGAACCAAGGCTCCCTGCAGCTGGAGGCGTCAGCCCTCCACCTGGTCTTGGAAGTTAAGGAGAGCAAATGCGAGTCTCCCCAATCCCCCAGGCCGGTTTCTCTCTTCCGTTCCCTGTCCACAGTTTCATCATCCTCTGACCCACATAGATGGAGCCCCCACCCCAACTCCATCTGTGCCAGGCACCGGGTTAGGTACCAGGCTCTCCTCATGTCCTGAGTCTGACCTTCTCTTGTCCTGCACTTCCAGTGTCCAGTTTGGGCACTTACTGAGCCCCAGCGGGACAGAGGAGGCAGCTCCCAGCTCAGAGGATTGAAATCACTGACCCCAGAGGCAAAGACCAGACCCCCGCCCCATGGTTCTCACCCCCACCACCCCCACTGATTCTCCTGTGAATGTGGCAGGGTCCAAATGTGCCGGGTGTGTGTTGGGGGGAGAATAGGGTGACTTGGCTTTCATTCATTCATCTGTTCATTCATTCATTCTTCTGCCACAGACCTGCCTGTCTGTCCCTCAGCTAGGTGCTAGGGAAGTTCCCCAGAGGAACAGAGACAGTACTGGTATTACTGCCCAACGCTTAACGCTTTACAGCGTAGCACCCCTGTTCAAAGGCGAAGCCCTTTTGTTTGTGTTGCTGGCCAAAATTTGACCCATGGGTGGAAATCACAGTGTCGTACCGGCTTCTGTTGTGATCTTTTGATATTTGCTTTTTTGGGGTCACACGGCAATGCTCAGGGGTTTCTCCTGGCTCTACACTCAGGAATCACTCCTGGCGGTGCTCGGGGACCATATGGGATGCCGGGATCAAACCCGGGCCAGCATGGGCCGGCCGCATGCAAGGCAAACGCCCTACCCCTGGACTTCCCCTAGTACCTTAGCTCTGTAATATACAATGTGTATGTGCATAAACATATAAGTGTTTCTATGTGTGTATATATATAGCATATACATATACTCTCCAATAACTGACTTTAAAAAATATATAAATATCAGTTTGGGGTCAGCGGTACTCAGGGCTTGGTGCTCAGAACAATGCAATGCCAGGGATTGAACCCAGGACTCTAGCTTATATAAGGTGTGTGCAATAGTCCCTTGAGCCATTTCCCAAGACCTCCAAAACAGCTGACTTTTGTTTGTTTGGGACTACACCCAGCTGTGCATGGAGTCTAGTTCTGTGCTCAGAGATCACTCTTAGTGGTGCTTGGGAAACCGTATGCGGTGCCGGGGATAGAACCCATGTGGCCATATGCAAGGCAAGCACCCTACCCACTATACTATCTCTCCAGTCCGGCCCCCAAGTAGTGGATTTCTAAACAAACATGGCCCCCAGAGCACTGGGGAAAGGACCCTCTGAGTACTAAGCCAGAGTACCCCTGAGCCCTGCTGGGGATGGCCCCCTATACCAATAGCAACCTCCAAGAAGCCCATCCTGCCACTTCTGAAGCTGGTACCTGGGGTGACCTGGGAAGGACGTTGTATTTCACCGCCCAACGAGCAAAATCAGTTTCTCCTCACCGAAGGCAGGTCAACGCAGCACCAGCATTTTAACTTTACAAACAGAATTAAGGGATTCAGGCTCTTAAAATTCAATCAAGTTCTAAAAGCAAACACACAGCTGAAAGCACCGGCATTAGAACAGCAAATGGAACTGAGCAGCCAGCGCTTGGGCATCAAACCACTGTGTGAGAATTACAACCTTTTCTGAGGTCTTATCTTAATTAACCCAGCCACAGACGCAATCTCAGGAGGCCAGAAACGAAAACAGAGAAAAGGAAGGTGTGTGTGTGTGGGGCGGAGATACAGGCTCCAGAACCTTCTCCAGTGGTGTTCAGGATGCTCCTAAGACCTGGTCCTGTCCAGGGCTTCAGAGCAAAGAGGAGTGGACCCCACCAGAGCAGAGCCGCAGCCCAGCAGTGCCAATAGGAACTTTTTTTTATTAGGGAATGGCCCACCCCTCAAACAGTGCTCAGGGGGTCCAGGGACCACTCCCAGTGATGGGTTTCAATGCTACGGCCCAAGGGCCAGAGCCTGTGGCGGTAGTGAGGGGTCACCAAGGCCACAATCCTTATTTAAACAATAAGTTTTAATGATAATGAGTATAAGGAGGGTGGGGAAGCCAGAAGGGGAGGCGGTACGGGTCAAGCTGGACCTTCAGAGTCTGCGGCAGCCTTTGCAGAATGCCCCTGAGCACGGAGCTTCCTCCCGGCCCAGCTCTTCATTTCATACATGGAGAAAGTGAGGCTCAGAGAGGAGCAATCACTGTCCCAAAATCACACAGCTACTTAGTGCCAGCAATCAGGGGCAGAGCCGAGCTCCCCAGGCGCTCTGAGCTTGGGCCTCTTGTGAAGACTCTGCGAGCCTGGTGGTTGCTCGGTAGCAGATGGACTTGGGGGCACCCCAATGTGCAGACAGACCTAGTCATTCATCTGCTAGATCTGAAAGGGCAATTTTCCCTTCTCTGAAGCTGCTCCAAGGACACCTAGATTTAAAAAAAAAAATAAGATACAAGCAGAGAGCAATCTAGCAGGAGAAATAACGCTCGGAGAGTGCAGTGAGTTTTAATTAAATAGCATCGGGGCTACTGAAAAGGCACAAGAGAATAAACTTCACGTGATCACTTGATCACTTAATCCCGTTCATCGATTTGCTCGAGCGGGCGCCAGTAACATTTCCATTGGACCCTATCACGTGCCAATGTAGCCCAATGGCATCTGGTTGATTCAGGAATATGAAGAGCCTCAAACCATTGCGAATAACAGTATTCTCAGTAACAAAGAGAATAAACACCCCCCCAAAAGAGATGTGCCCCCTTTTCACCATGTCTGCTGGAATACTATCTCCCAGAAGACACCAACCATGGTTTCTTGTGGACCTTTCCAGAATACTTTATGTGTGTTTAAGCGCCACACACACACACACACACACACACACACACACACACACACACACACTTTTAATTGCATAGTATTGTCATGTCTTTTTCATCCAACAATATCATTTGGAGAGAGCTTCGCCTCATCCCTCCCGAGAGTCACCCCCTTTAAGCCTTCTCTGTCCAGGTGCCCCCCTTTCCTCTCCCCCCATCCCTGAAACAAACCACAACAAAGCAAATCCTTTCCCCTTCCAGTCCATAGTTACTCCATTAGGAACTTTGGAATAAACGTTTAGATTAGAAGGATGTTAAGTTCTTTTAGGTAAGTGCTCTTGCCTTCTTTTCATCCCAGCTTGGAAATATTTTTCCCTTTGAACAGTATTTCTGAACACACACACACACATACACACACATACATACATACATACATACACACATACACATATATATGTGTGTATGTGTGTGTATCTTCAAAGATAGATGTCTTTCTAGAAAATAGACATGTACTTGTATCAGAATGGAACAACAGAATGTGTGTGTGTGTGTGTGTGTATGTTCACAGACAGCCAGTGGCCAGTGGGTGCTGTGCAGATGAGGGCTAGAGGTGGGCCGAGGTCCCCTAGCCATGGCAGGCCGTCTGGACTCACAGGTAGAGGGTGCATTGCCAGAGCTGAATCCTGGCCAGAGCTTTGGGGACCCCATCTGAGGAATAGGGAATCCATGGTTTCCCTCACTTTGAAACGAAATATAGTAGGTAAGGAAATGTGAGAAATTTGCAGCTCTGCAGGAAAGAGAGTCTTGTTGCTTAATTGGGACGGTGGAGGCGAATTTAGGATTTGATTCAGTGTTCCCCTTGTCGATGGGCTTTATAGTGATTCTATGAAGACGGAATCAGGTCATTGCAAATTGGCCAAGACATTCTCCTGGCCTGGTGACAGGCAGAGGGTGGACATGTGTCCCTGCCTGACCACCGTGCCCCACCCCATGTTCCCGAGAAGATGTGTGTTACCAGCTGTCACAAGTCCCCATGCCAAAGCTCTGCCCTGGTTTGCAGGTGCGCCACTGAAGACGTGACACTCAGCCTCGAGGGGAGGGTTGAAATATTCTTAGCAGGGTCCAGAGCACAAAGGAGGGGGGACAAGACTGAGCAGTTGGTACCTTTCTTACTTGAGTGGTTCTGTACCAGCCTCCCCACTCCTGCCTGCCTGCCTGCCTCCTCCCTCTTGCCCACCTTCCTCTCCCTCTCCTCTTTCTCCCTCCCTCTTTCCTCCTTCCCTCTCTTTCATCCCTCTTCTTCCCTTCCTTCTATATTTCCTCATCCCTCTCTCCCTCCTTCCCTCTGTTCTTCCCTTTTTCCTTCCTCCCCCTTCCTCTTCCTTCTCTTTCCTTTCTCTTCACTTCCATTCATTCTCTCTCCTTCCCTCCCTCCTTTCCCTCTTTTTTTCCTTCCTTCCTTCCCTCCTCCCTCCCTCCCTCCCTCCTTCCCTCCTTCCCTCCTTCCCTCCTTCCCTCCTTCCCTCCTTCCCTCCTTCCCTCCTTCCCTCCTTCCCTCCTCCTTCCTCCTTCCTTCCTTCCTTCCCTCCTTCCTTCCCTCCTTCCTTCCCTCCTTCCTTCCCTCCTTCCTTCCCTCCTTCCTTCCCTCCCTCCCTCCTTCCTTCCTTCCTTCCCTCCCTCCCTCCCTCCCCTCCCTCCCTCCCTCCCTCCCTCCCTTCCTTCCTTCCTTCCTTCCTTCCTTCCTTCCTTCCTTCCTTCCTTCCTTCCTTCCTTCCTTCCTCCCTGCCTTCCTCCCTCCCTCCTCCTCCCTCCCTCCCTCCTTCCCTCCTTCCCTCCTTCCCTCCTTCCTTCCTTCCTTCCTTCCTCCCTTCCTTCCTCCCTGCCTTCCTCCTCCCTCCCTCCCTCCTCCTCCCTCCCTCCCTCCCTCCCTCCCTCCCTCCTCCCTCCCCTCCCTCCCTCCCTCCCTCCTCCCTCCCTCCCTCCCTCCTCCCTCCCTCCCTCCCTCCCTTCCTTCCTTCCTTCCTTCCTTCCTTCCTTCCTTCCTTCCTTCCTTCCTTCCTTCCTTCCCTTCCTTCCTTCCTTCCTTCCTTCCTTCCTTCCTTCCTTCCTTCCTTCCTTCTTCCTGCCTCTCCTCTGCCCCTATTCTTCCCAGACCCTCTCCCTGCTTCCTTTCTCACTTCCTGCTGCTCTCTGTGACTAGCCCCCAAGTAGGTCGATGGGACTCAGAGGGTCCATGGATGCAAACTCCCTGGGGTAGCCCCTTCCCCCTGCCCTCTGAACGAACCCTCCAGCCACACCCCATGTGAATCTTAGCTTCTCTCTCCCTCTCCTCACAACCCTCTGCTTTGCTGGCTCTTTTACACCAAGATGCAGACAACTTACCTACCGCTGATTCAAGAAATCACGGCTTTATAGCTATTGATTGGAAATCCTAAATCAAAGAAATGAATGGCCAACAGGGGAAGCTCCAGGTCTCGGGACAGATTTGCAGGGAAGGTAAAGCGATTGTCTGAAAACAAACAAACCCTGCTGGAGAAGTGCAGTGAAGGCTAGTGAGTGACTCCTGCCCGGGGCTGAGAGCTGCAGTGGGCAGGTGGAGGCCAGGGTCAATATAGGCAGAGGCCAGGGTCAATATCCCCTTCTATAAAATGGGCATCATCTCATCTTCCTTGTGAGGACGCACTGGGCCCCCCCGCTATATGTCTCCCAATCTCTCCAGTTCTGAGTCTGCTGGCTTCTGGGTGGGGGCTCCTGGGGACCACCCTCCCCAGTCAGCTCCCTCACCATGTCTGCCCCTCCGCAGGGAAGTGTACCGTGTGACCGAGAGTCTCCAGCGTGAGAAGTCAGGGCTCCCTGAAGCAGCTGGATTTCCTAAGGTAAGTGCTTCCACCATTGCCGAACTGCTTGCCCCCCAGCTGGGGAGCCCAGCTGCCCAGAGCACCCTCCTCCTGGGATAGCTGCCGGCGCCAGACAAGGCTGGTAGCAGAGAATGAGGCATACACCCAAGGACTGTCCAAGCTCTAGGGTGGCCCAAACAGCCCTGAGAGAGCCCACAGCCCCCCCCATTTCTCCAACACAGCCTGGCTCTCCCACCCAGGCTCCCAAGGTGTGAGCCGTTGTTGAATTGATGCCTCTGTTCAGCCCAGTAATAGACACACATGTTAGCAAAATCCTAACAGCATTTTGCTGTTGCTTGGGGGCCACCTCCAGCAGTGCTCAGGACTTAGTCCTGGTTGACTTGGACCATATGGAATGCCTGGCTTGGCTCCACGCTAGGCCAACACTCTATCCACTCAACTACTGCTCCAGCCCCTCACAGACAATGAAGTGCAGAGACTGCAGGCACCTTTAAAGGTTCTTATTCTATTCTGGCCTGGAGTGCGAGATTGCTGCTCTAGTGTCTAAGCTCGCTTTGCAACAATTTCCCATCCCTGCCTCCTTGCTCCCTTGATTCCCAGCTCAGGGATGGCTGAGGACTAGCAATCTTTACACACAGGTCCACTCCACTCTCCAGTTTATAGCACCCACCCACGATGCTACCTCCATCTCAGTGACTCCCAGCCCTTGAGTGGTGCTAGCTCCCACTGGGGAGCCCTGGATTTAGAATTTAGTGAGCATCTACTCAGCGGGATACTTGTTCTCTCTCATCTTCCCCAAAATTCAGGTGGCTCTGTAGGACTTACCCCAATGAAGCAGATAACCCTGGAGAAACACTGGAACTTAGGTAGAAGAACCACAACCACCCCATAGTGGGAGCACTGAACTGACAGCCCTACCTGGCTCTGTTTTTTCCCGCTCTTCAAATTCTTCCCTCATTGGAGAATATTGACTGACAGTGTCACACAGACAGAGCCCCAAGCCAGGAGTTTCAGAGCACTCTGGGCTGATGGAAACTCACTGTCAGAAATTCCAAAGCTCATTGGCTTCAAATAAGCAAAACAATCATTAACCTGGGGGCTAGAGAGAGAATACAGAAGTTAGGGCGCTTGTCTTGTACACCTTAGTCAACATAGTTCATTTTCCCCCAAAACCTATATTTACATGAGCCCTACCAGGGATGACCCATAGCACAGGGCCAGGAGTAAGCCTTGAGCAATGCCAGGTGTGGGCCACAAACCAACAATAACACAAACAGCAAACCAAAAGCAAACCTGTGCAGAGATGGAGTTTTCTCTTCAACTATGATTTGTCCTGTGATTCCTTTTGGACCTGTCCAGTGTTTCTTGAGGGCTAGGCAGGGAAGAGAGACTGTCCCAAAGACTCACTGTCTCAGTCTCTGTCTTCCTGAGCCGATATGCACACACGTTCTTTTTGGCTACGGGCCCTAAGAGAGCGAGTGTTCTTCCTCCCAGCTTCCCACCATGCCCGCTTTGCTCCTCTACAGACCACCCAGCCTCTCCTTTCAGGCACTGAGCCTAAATCCCTCTCCCCTTTCTGTCCACAGGGAGAGGAACAAGCATCTTCGGGATGAAGCGGGACATATGTTTCCAGGTACTGGCAGGAGCTGCCTTTCCCTATCGTGGGAATGAATGCAGTGTCTAGGGCGGCCAGATTCCCGGGGCTCAGTCTGTGACCTGGGGTTAGGTTCAGTCCATGTTTTGGGGTCAGGCTCAGTCCGTGTCCTGGGGTAAGGCTCAGTCTGTGTCCTGGGGTCAGGTTCTGAGTGACTCTTTCTGTGGCTACAGCAAGGCGACATATGACTTTATTTTAATTCATTTTTTATTTTTTTGTACCACACCCAAGTGTTTCTCTGGGTTATTCCTGGTTCTGTGCTCAAAAGTGACAGTGCTCTGAGGCTATATGCAGTGCTAGGGACCTAACCTGGGTCAGCCACATGCAAGGCAAGTGCTGTACTATCTCTCTGAGCTCCAAGATATTTTGTTTGTTTGTTTTGGGACCACATCTGGTGATGCTCAGGGGTTACTCTTGGTTCTACACTCAGGAATCACTCCTGGCAGTGTTTGGGGGCCATAGGGGATGTCAATGATTGAATCCGTGTCTGCCATGTGCAAAGCAAGCTGAACAATTTCTCCCCCGCCCCCAATATTTTAATAAGATAAAAATGTACAGGCACTTTAAAACTGAAATATGGTTCTTACCTTCGCAAACATCTTTTCTCTCACCATAAAAAAACAGTCATTTTTCCTGGGCATGGAACCCATGGAATATATTCTTACTTGGCAAGTTGTGTCATTGATTTTATGTTCCAATAATTTTTCATTTGGGAACCACACCTAGCTAGGCGATTGGGGGTAACACCTAGAGGTACTTGGGGACCATGTAGCATGAAGGATTGAGTCTGATGCCCCGACATACAAAGTCGGGACTTCAGTTCCCTGAACCATCTCCTAGTGTTCAATTGTTTCTTAGCCCCACTCTCTATAGGCAAATATCGCACTTACATTCTTTCCAAGGTCTCAGGAAATCCTTTAAAATATATAGATATAGATACAGATACAGATACAGATAGATAGACGTGTATGTATTGACCCTTTGATCTGCATTCAGCAAAACCTAAAGTTCCACTTATCCTTCTCCTTCCCCTTTAGATCACAGTCTTTATTTAAGGGTCCTGAGGGAGAGCCCCTAGGATCAGGGTGATGAATGCAGCTTTCTAAGCATCAGAATCTTGAATGTTTATGTGTCACGGTCTACCTCCTTCCAACAGGAGCCTATAAGGAAAGTGAACTGCTGTCTTTCCTCTAATTTTCAGAGATTCTTTTTTTCCTTTTTTGGTTTTTTTGACCATACTCAGTGATGTTCAGGTTTTACTCCTGACTCTGTACTCAGGGTCACTCCTGGAGGTGCTGGGGGACCATATGGGGTTATCATTCAAACCCGGGTTGGTTACATACAAGGCAAGCGTCTTACCCACTGTACTATTTCTCCGCCTTACTGCCCACCCTAACATTTCAGGGATTTTTCAAAAGGAAATATCATTTGTCACTTGTACCACTTGTCTTCCCGTTGTTCATAGATTTGCTCGAGAGGACACCAGTAGTATCTCCATATGTCTTGTCACATGCTAGTGTAGCCCAAGGGCATCTGCTCGCTCCAGGAACACAAAGAGCCTCAGACCATTGTTACTGGTTTTTGGCTTATCAAATATGACATGAGTAGCTTGCCAGGCTCTGCCCTGTGGGTGGTGTACTCTCAGTAGGGAGGCTCTCATCTTGTGCATTTACTGATGAACCACAACGGGGAGAGATTGGCTTTTCTCTTGGGTGGAGATCTGACGAGCGGTGGAGTCTGGACGTTGAAAATGACTGCCCTCATGGTGTGGGTGTCGGGGTTCCTCTGGCTTCTTGCAAGGCTCTATTGGGATGGCGGGCCAGGGATAGAATACGCCTTCCCTCCAGGTACCTCATGATCAGCTGAGCACAGGGAGTCAGTAGCAGCTCTGCCCCGTTATCTGTATCTCTGGTTCAAGCATACCTGGGCTTGAAATAGGCTTTGCTGTAGACTTTGATGAACAGGGCTTGAGATCGCTTTTCTCTTTGGTGGAGCTCTGACAAGCTATGGAGTCCAAATGTTGAAAATGACTGCCCTCATGGTGTGGGGGAATATACATTGAGAGAATATATATTCTCTCTATATGAGATATTTTTAAAAGGAGAATATATACTCTCTATATATTCTCTCTCTATATATGTAGCTCTATATCTATATAGAGATATATTTATATAGATATCTCTATATAGATATAGAGATATATATTCTCTCTCTATATGTATCTCTATATCTATATAGAGATATATAGAGATATCTTTTATATAGATATATAGAGATATCTTTATATAGATATCTCTATATAGATATAGAGATATATATTCTCTCTATATATGCATCTCTATATCTATATAGAGATATAGAGATATCTTTATATAGATATCTCTATATAGATATAGAGATACATATATAGAGAGAATCTTTATATAGATATCTCTATATAGATATAGAGATACATATATAGAGAGAATATAGATATCTATATATATATATCTACATATATATATATAGAGAAAGAGAGAGACAGAGAGCTTGTTTGGGAATCATTTGGGGGGGTCATACCTGGTGGTGCTTAGGCTTAATCCTGGCTTAAGGACTAAGTCCTGGCTTAGTCCTGGCTCAGTGCTCAGGGATCACTGTTGACAAGGCTTAGGGTACCATATGTAGTTTCAGAAATAGAGTCTAGGTCAGCCATGTGCAGGGCAAGCACCTTACCTGCTATACATTGCTCCGGCCCCTATATTTTGGGGATTGTGGAGACCAACTCATAGAAGGAGGCAAGATCCTTTGCTGGCCAGTACTAATGACCTGCAGCGGGGAGACAGCTCACTGGCCTCTCACTGTTCTTTCACCTGACTGCCAGCAGCCGGTTCCTCAAGGAACTTATTTCCACACCATTTCTTTTTTTATCTGCCTAGGGAGGGTATCTCTGCCACTACCCTCTGTGCCTGGTTAGAGCCCACATGTTTGATGATGATGAAGGCTCTAGCCTGTAGAGAAGTAGCACTGAGTATTTCAAAGGCTTCCAGCTCAACGTTAAATTCATCATCCCCCAACCCTCCTCCCTCCAGATAAACAAACAAAACTGACTTGTCTTCACCTGCTTCAACTTATTTCGCCTTGGGAAGGGAACAGGATGAAGAGCTCTAGTGGGGAATGGAAGGAGGAGGCATCAAATCATGCTCCTGCTGGCTAATAATTAAAGATTAATTTAGATTCATTAGAACCCTCCCTTCAGGGTCCCTAGAAGCATAGCAACACCCCTTCTCTCATTAAGGCTGGTTGGGAACCACAGGATAGCTGTTAATGAGACATTCTTCCTGTGATCTAAGCTCCACTGCACTCCTGGAGGATGCCAGGTAGGGAGGCTTGAAAGGGGTGGAAGCAATATTTCCCCACAATGTGTGAGCCATTGACCCAGCGTTGGACCTCGTGACCCACAAAGCCAAATATCCCTTTTCAAGCCTAGTAGCTGTGGACAGAACATTGATTTCTCCCCCGCCTTCTCCCACATCATTTAAACACCATGGTTTACAAAGTTGTCCATGATGATTTGTTACAGGTGTTCAGTATTCCAACACAATCCCACCACCACAGTCACCTGCCCTCCACTACTGTCTCCATTTTCCCAACCACCCTTTAGCCTGCCTCCGTAGCAGACCCACAATAATTTATTTTATATTGCATGTTACCATTAAATGGTGAATGGAATGATCAAACAAAATTTATTTTCATAGAAGAAAATTTGTTAAAATTGTTGTATCTCATCAGGGGGACATTAAGTCTTTGAGGTTTTTACTAAGCTGTTCAGAACATTGATTTCTCACCCCTGGGTCTGCACCCCTACTTATATCCTAGGCTTTGGACTTGGGGCTGTGGAGAACATAGCGTTTGGAAATGGACAATGAAATGAATGTTTATCCTAAGCTTCCCCACCTGCCTCTCTCTTTGCTTTGCTGGCAAATTACCAGTAATTCCTGGAAGACCAGTGCGGCTGACCCCTGGCCCGGAACCATGGGTTGGTGTATTAAATTCCATGACTTGCAGAGCAAGGAAGGAATTTGGGTTAAAAAGGAAGAGCAGGAGGGCCGGGGGTGAGGGGAAAGGGGAGTGTTCATGGGAAGACCAACACCTCAATTGGTTGCTTCATAGTTTGCTTTTGAACCTGACCCCAGGAGTAAGGAAGTCTAGTGTGTTTCTGCTCTGACACTGGGACAAATCGGCAGGCGTGGATCTGAGGGAATTTTGTGTTTCTGCAGAAGGATAAGGCAGCCAAAGCAAACACAGCTGCTGCCAAAGCAAGCTGGAAACAGCGATCCGGCTCTGTGATCGGCAAATATGTTGACAGCAAAGGGAATCTTAGAAGGTAAGTCATCATCTACTTGTTCATCTTCCTTTTATTTTGGATGGTAGCGCCGGGTTGGGGGGTGGTTGGCTTGGAGCCATCAACTAGCTCTGCACAGGGATCTGGTAGGGAGGACTGGATGAAACCCAGGGGATTGGGTACTTTATTACAGGCATTCAATATTCATCATCTACTGAGGATCAACCCCAGATCAAACCCAGAGTGTGTAAGACAACGCGCCCTGTTTGCTGTACTATCTCTCCAGTTGCTCTTCATTCATTCTTCTGTCCACTCAGCTGTCCTCACTGGTACTGGTCTTTGGGTCTTGCTGAGTGCTCTCTGGTCATTCAGAGGGGAGACGCTTTCTTCGAATCTTGGAGGCCAGGCAATTTCCTATTCCAACTTCCTTGGGAAAGGACTGTGCCAAGCTATCCCCAAGGGATGGGACATTGCCTACTGGTGCCACCTCATCCTCATGTGTGCCTACAGGAAGGAAATAAAGAGGAGCAGTAGAACCCCAGAGAGGAGAGAGGGTGAGCATGACTCAAGGACAGAGGAGGACGCTTTACTCTGTGGGTGGTTGAGCAGAATGGTTGATTTGATTTTTCAGGGATGTAGCTATCTTGGCCTCTGAATAGTCAATCCAGTATCCTCTGTAATTGCAATAGTCTTGCTACTTTTGTAGGAATGGGCTGATGTGGGGCCAGAGAGATAGTCCCATGGGTAGGGTGCTTATGTTGCACACACTGACTCATATGATCTCTTGTGTACCAACAGTGGTCACTCTTGAGCACAGAGCCAGGAGCACACACTGACCCATATGGTCTCCTGTGTACCACCAGTAGCACTCTCGAGCACAGAGCCAGGAGCAGCCTCTAAAATCAGCCTAGTATGGCCCAGCCACACCCCATTTCCCCCTAAGAACGAAAGGGCCTGTGTCCTTTATTTCTTTCGAGGTCACACATAGAATTATCTTTGGAGATACTGGACAACACGTGATTGAGTTTGAGTTTCCTAAGGAGCGGTTCACTGTCCAGAGAGACCTCCGCCCTTCCCGCTGTTCCTGACCTCATGCCCAGTTCCCGGGCATTCTATGAGGACAGGGGGCTGGCTCCATCTGTTGTATCTTTAGCTTAATATTTGACAGTAAACATCATCACCAACCACCTTTATCTCTGGCTTCATTATCATCTTCCTGGTCTCCATTTTCACCTCCTTTCCCATCTCATCCCTTGCACCCCCTTTTACCATCACCCTCATCTCCACCTTCACACTTAGCACTGAGAGTTGGGCTGCATGAGCTCAAGAACACTGAACGCAGATTTATTTCTCCCTATCCTGGGGTGTTCTGCCCATCCCCCAGACTGTCTTGGTCTCCTGCTCAATGGTCCTGAGAGCTCTCAGGTAACCATCCCGTTTCCATGGAAACACTGTGCATTCTGTGCACAATATCCCTCTTCCTTCCATTGCACATCCCATGCACAGCATCCTGCTTACTCTTCTCTTTCCTCCTACCCCTAAATAGCCAGTCAGAGGAGGGAGGAAGACGTGATTGGTGTCCTGAGGGAGAAGAAGCTCCCTGGCGGGTGGGGATCCCCTTCCAGAAGAGGATCCAGGAGCCAGGGGAACCTGGGCCCATGGGCCCTCACCCCCGGTGCCCGCAGAATCATCTCCATTGAAGAAGACCCCCATGCCCCAGCTCCTGGAGAGTAGCTCTCGGCAGTCACTGAGCAAGTGCACAGAAGAGAATGATGCATCCCCCAGGGGGTGAATGGTGCCCCAACACCACAAGCCCCAACTGTGGAGTCCACACCCACCTCCCCGAGGGCAGCCTGTTGGAAAGGAAGCTTGGTCAAAGGTAAGGGACTCACCCTGCACCCCAAGCTGATTGCTAGGTGGTACTCTTATACTTGCTTCCTGCTTTTAGTCCCAGGGACTCCCCACCCAAGGTAGTTTGGATATCAGAGGCAGCTACTCTTGCAGTTCATGAACCTATTGATCTGGCTTTTCCTGTCTCTCAGTAGAGCGACTCAGATTCTCATCAATTCTTGCCCACCTCTGTGATTTGTGCCACTTATGAGCCAGATCCCAAAGCCTCGGGTGCCCACTTCTGACAGACCCTCTTCCTGGCTCTTAGCATCAAACGTCACAGTTTCAACTTTCAGGTTATAGTTGGCAAATGGCCATGAGCTGTGAGGGCAGAAGAAAGGGAGAGGGACTTTCCTGAAAGCCCAGCTGGAAAGAAAGAGGGGACAAATGGACCCATCTACCTACTGAGAAGATGGATTTTCACTGGCTGCCAAACCGTGAGAGATCTGGTGCTCACCCAGAATCAAGTTCGATTTACTTGTCTGAGCAGGTGCAGACATAATCTGGGGATGGGGAGAACTCCACTAACTTTGGAGAAAGGACAAGACACAGAGAAGGGGAAGCAAAGAAATGAGGAGGCTGGGGCCAGAGCGACAGCACAGCAGGGGAGGGCACTTGCCTTGCATGCGGCCAACCCGGGTTCAATCCCGGCATCCCATATTGTCCCCTGAGCATGATCAGGAGTAATTCCTGAGTTCAGAGTCAGGAGGAACCACTGAGCATCATTGGGTGTGACCCAAAGAAGAAAAAAAAATGAGTTCAATCATATCAAAAGGAGCCGCAGGGTCGATAGAGATGGTGAATAGGCAAAACCACTTACCTTACATGCAGCTGGCCCAGGTCAATGCCTGGCACCACAGAGGGTCCTCCAAGCCCCATTAGGGCCTATCCCTGAGCACAGAGCCAGGAGTAAACCCTGAGGATTACCAGGTATGACCCCAAAATGTCACCCAAAAAGGAGATGAAAACTAATTGGGAGGGAGATGTTCCTCTCCTGGACACTCTATCTCATCGTCTGTGACTCCCTTTCTCTGATAAGTTCTTGGGTTGCCTTCGATGGAGATTTTCAGGAATTTTCTTTTCTTTTTTTTTTTTTTTGCTTGTTTTTTGGGTCACACCCGACAATGCTCAGGGGTTTCTCCTGGCTCTGCACTCAAGAATTACTCCTGGCAGTGCTTGGGGACCATATGGGATGCCGGAATCGAACCTGGGCCGGCATGGGCTGACTGCGTGCAAGGCAAACGCCCTACCCGCTGGGCTATCGCTCCGGCCCCAATTTTCAGGATTTTTCTTGGCAATTACTTCTCAGTTCTTTCGGGAATTCTTTCTCGGGAATGCACCAGGATCCAGGGGTTCCGGCTAGCACCACAACCCTCACCTTTTCCAGCTGCTCCACATGAGCGGTGCTCTGCTCTGGCAGGTTTGCAGACAGCTCGGCAGCTCGGCTCTTTCGGTCCCAGAGCACCGCCTGAGCCTGCCTTTGGAGACCTGTGAGTCACTCTGACCTGCTTGCCCTGAGGAGGATCCCATAATGGCCATCTTCCTCGGCCACAGCATTCCGCCCCTGGTTTGTGACCCCCAAGCCAAGGGGCCCTCCATCCTCTTAGGACACTTTGAAAAGGCTCCTCTGGGCTCCCCCAGAGGGCTTGTTCCAGAGTTCCTGTACTGAGCTCTGAGTCTTCCCCAGTGGCTGTGTCAGCAGCTTAGGTTTTTGTTTGTTTTGTTTTTTTGCTTTTTGGTTCACACCCAGTGATGCTCAGGGGGTTACTCCTGGCTCTGCACTCAGGAATTACTCCTGGTGGTGCATTGAACCCGGGTTGGCAGGGTGCAAAAGTAAACACCCCTCCCTCCTGTATTGCTCCTGCAGTGTAGCAGCAGCTTAAAAGGAGCCTCATTCAGTCACTGCAAGGTCCTGTGCTTGATCATAGATGAAAAGCTGCCCGTTTTCTCACCATTGAGTACAATATTTGCTGTTGGAAAATGGTTTTAACCATGTTGAGGAAAGTCCCTTCAATGCATGTTTCTTATCACAAATGGGTGCAGCACAGATGGGTGCTTTCTCTGTATCTACTGTGATCATGTGACCTTTTAATTTCACCTTGGTGTACTATGTCGATGGACTTGTGTGTATCAGACCATCTTTGCATGCTTAGGATTAGTCCTACTTGGTCATGGAGTGTGATCTTTCTGCTGTGCTGTTGGATTCGATTTGTTAATTTTTTTTTCTTGAGGATATTTTTAATTAAATATTTTATTATACCACCGTGAGATATACAATTACAACATTGTTCATGTTTAGAGGTTTCGGTCACATAGTGTTCCAGCACCCGCCCTCCACCAGTGCCCATTTCCCACCACCAATGTCCTCAATTCCCTCCCCCTCCCATAGCCTGCCTAAATGGCAGGTTCTTTATCTCTTTTCTCTCTCCCTCTCTCTCTTTTCCTTCTCTTACACATTGTGGGTTGCACTACATACACTTAGAAGCCATCATGTGCATTTTTTGCCTGTATTTAATACTCAGTTCTATGTTGGTATCAGCCCTTTTGACATTTATTCACACATGTTCCCTTCTCTATCTTAGCTAACCTCTAACTCCCACATGTTTGTGGTAATTTCCACTTTTGGTAAGATCACCTGATATATTTTTATGTCATGCAAATAAATGCAGTCATTCTATGTCTCTCTCTCTTCCTTCTGATTAATTTCACTCAACATGATCCTTTCCATGTCCATCCATTTATAGGCAAATTTCATCACTTCATTTTTCCAAACAGCTGCATAGTATTCCATTGTATAGATGTACCACAGTTTCTTTATCCAGTCATCAGTTCTCAGGCATACTGGTTTGTCTTCCAGATTCTGGCTATCGTGAATAGTGCTGCTATGAAAATAAAAGTGCGGATTATGTTTTCGCTATGTGTTTTTTGGCTTCCCAAGGGTACCATTCCCAGGAGTGGTATGGCTGGGTCAAAAGGGAGCTCAATTTCTAGTCTTTGGAGGAATGCCCATATTGTTTTCCAGAAAGGTTGTATAAGTCGACATTCCCACCAACAATGTATGAGAGTTCCCTTTTCCCCGCATCCACGCCAGCACTTGTTGCTTTTACCCTTTTGGATATGGGCAGTCTCTGTGGTGTGAGGTGATATCTCATTGTTTTTTGATTTGCATCTCTCTGATGATTAATGATGATGAGCATTTTTTCATATGCCGTTTGGCCATTCGAATTTCTTCCTTGTCAAAGTTTCTGTTCATCTCTTCTCCCCATTTTTTAATGGAGTTGGCTGTTTTCTTCTTATATAGCTATACCAGTGCCTGATATATCCTGGATATTAACCCCTTATCAGATGGGTATTGGGTGAATATTCTTTCCCATTGTGTGGACTGTGTTTCTATCTTGGTCACTGTTTCTTTCGAGGTGCAGAAGCTCTTTAGTTTTATATAGTCCCATATGTTTATATTTTCTTCTAGTTGCTTTGTTAATGGTGTTTCACCTTTGAAGATGTCTTTAACTTCAATATCGTGAAGGGTTTTTCCTATATTTTCTTCAACGTACTTCATGGATTCAGGTCTGATATTGAGATCTTTAATCCATTTTGATCTGATTTTTGTGCAAGGTGTTAGACACAGGTCCAAATTCATTTGTTTTACATGTAGCTGTCCAGTTTTCCCAGCACCACTTGTTGAAGAGACTTTCCTTATTCCAGTTTGGACTCTTTGCACCTTTATCAAAGATTAACTGATCATGTCTTTGAGGGGTGGGTGTCAGGATACTCAACTCTATTCCATAGGTCCACAGGTCTGTTTTTATTCCAATACCATGCTGTTTTAATTACTACTGCTTTTGTAGTACAGTTTGAGGCTGGGAAAGGTGATGCCTCCCATCTTCTTTTTCCCAAGGATTGCTTTTGCTATCTGTGGGGGTTTATTATTCCATACAAATTTCAGGAGTGTTTGGTCAATTTCTTTGAAGAATGTCATGGGTATCCTTATAAGGACTGCATTGAATCTGTACAGAGCTCTAGGGAGTATTACCATCTTGACAATGTTAATTCTCCCCATCCATGAGCATGGAATGTGTTTCCATTTCCTTGTGTCCTCTTTTATTTCTTGAAGCAGTGTCTTGTAGTTCTCTTTGTATAGGTCCTTTTACACACTTGGTTAAGCTGATTCCTAAGTATTTGATTTTCTGTGGAACAATTGTGAATGGAATCGATTTCTTAATATCCCTTTCTTCTCTTTCGTTATTTGTATATAGGAAAGCCACCGACTTTTTGGGTATTGATTTTTGCACCCTGCCACTCTACTATAAATATCTATTGTTTCTAAGAGATTTTGGAGATTTAGGGTTCTCTAAGTATAATATCATGTCATCTGCAAATAATGATAGTTTGACTTCTTCCTTGCCTATCTGGATGCCCTTAATGTCCTTTTTCTTCTCTGATTGCTATGGCGGAGTACTTCCAGTACTATACTGAATAAAAGAGGTGAGAGGGGGCAACCTTGTCGTGTTCCTGATCTTAAGGGGAAGGCTTTCAATTTTCCCCATTGAGAATGATACTGCTCTGGAGTTTTAAATGTTCTTGGTTCAACCTTGAGAACTTACAGGAGTTCAATAAATGATCAGTTTATTCTACATTCTCCCATTTTGCATCATAAAGATTTTCAACATAATTAGCACTAGGATGCTAATAATCTTTTGAATTTCTGTGGTGACAGCAATTATAAATCTCCCCTTTCATTTCTAATTCGGTTTATTAAGGTTCTTTCTCTCTCTCTCTCTCTCTCTCGCTCTTGCCTCTCTCTGTGAATCTGGCTAGTAGTTTGTCCATCTCATTTATCTTGTTCAAAGATTCAACTCTTGGTTTTACTTTTTTTAAAATTCAAATTCACTAATTTCTGAGTTTTATTATTTCCTTTCTTCTGCTTGATTTTGCTTCCCTTTTGTTGAACTTTTGTTTATCTGTGTAAGCTTTGGTGTTAGACTATTTATGTGGGCTTTTTCTTCCCTCAATGTGGGTGCATGCACTTTTCTCAGTTCTGGAACTTCTCAGCTATAAGTAAGTTCCAATTATTGTTCATCAGAATCGCCTTCCTTTTCCTTGTGGATTCTGATGACTCTTATGTTGTTCTTGAACTCATCCTAAAATTCCGCTCATCTGCCATTCATTTATTTTTGAGACTTCCCCCTCTGCCAGTATTTTTTTTAAGATTTCTACATCTCATCTTGGAGTTCACTGATTTTATCCTCACCTGCTGTTATTCTGTGGCCAAGGCTTTCCACTGAATTTTCCATCTCACTTGCCATACCAACTTCTTTAGTTCTGTAACTTCTGATTGTCATTTTCTCATTTCAGCTCTCTTGCTTCTTATGCTCCATGACTAGCTATACCATTGTTTCTTTGAGTTCCAGTGAGTATCTCCAACATTTCCTTTCTGACATCCTTATCTGAGAGATCATAGAGCTGATTAATACTGGTTATATCAGGACTACTCTTTGCTCACCCGAGCATGTGACTGTTGGGGTCTGGAGGTGAGTCTTCCCAATTCAACATCAGTGCCTCCCCAATGCCAGGTAGATCCCGAGGGGGAACCACTGGGTGTTGCTCACCTCCTTCCCTGTCAAAGTTTGTTCTGACACATTTTGATGTCAACCTTTTAGTTGTTCAAGCTTCTTGTCCTCCTTCCAGGGAGGCGTTGCATTCCGAGTCCTATGCCCTGCAGAGAGTCCTATGCTGTCTGCAACTTAGGGTTCTAATATTTTTACCTCCACACTGCTATCTTTGTGAGTATTTGAGATAACAGTGATAGGTATTGGGGTTAGATTAATATTACTTAACACATGTGGTTGGGGAATAGTCAAGCCACTCATGGTGAGTTCACCATAAGAGTTCAAGGTGTGTTCCTGGGGAATATGAAGAATGGACATATCACAACCTCATGCCCTAGAGCCTCATTTTTTTCCCAGTTTGGTGGATGGGGCCAGGAGTCAGCTCCATCTTCTGGTGCCCTTGGATGTAAAAACCTTGTGAAGCTTTTACTTGGGCAGCGGAAGGGGTACTGGGTAGAACCAGCAGAAACACAGTTTTTCTGATCTGGTGGCGGTGAACATTCTGGCATCAACTTCTACCAATGAAGATTGTGTCCAGCTCTCCTCTGATAAGCCGAGGGTCCTGGCGGAAATGAGAGAACCCATGGAAGCTGGGCCCCATCGTCCCCTCTCTCCCCCCACACCTTCCACATCCCCTGCAGGACCCCGACCTACACCATTGGTGCTGGGCTCAGGTGAGCTCTCATTCCCCTGGTCTCTCATTGGGACCAGAAACTGCAGCAGGGAGGAAATAGGATCCTCTGAAGCCACATCACTGCTGTAACAGCAACCCCCCAGGCAGGTTTCCTGTGCAAGGGCACTGGGGCTCTTGAACACTTGTTCAGCCTTCCTGGAAAGGTCATTTGTTAATCAGAATGAAGAGCTTAAAGTACTGGGCCCGAGAGTTCAGGGGTTCAGGTGCGTGCTAACTCTGGCTCAATCCACAATTCCACATGGCTCCCTGAGCATCACCAGGCATGGTTTTGGGGTGACCCAGGTAACCCTTGGCACTGCAGGGCCCAAGCAACATCACAACCAAAGCCTTCAGATTAACACTCTTATCTGTTTGGTTGAGAATGCCCAGGTGGGGGAGACATAGACCTCCGGAGCATATTTTTGGGAGGCAAATAAATCCAAATAGAACAAAAATGAAGTCAGTAACAGCAAATGACAGCACCCCTTTTTCCCAGCAGGCACCCCACTTTTGCCTCTCCTGCCCTGTGCCATGGGGAGTCTGTCCTGCCTCCTCTATTTATTGGAGGGGTTGGGAGGGTTGTGTTATAATTGAAGTTCTCATAACCGAACACACTGAGATGGAGGTTTGGTGAGAAATCACTGTATCACTGTCTTCCCATTCATCATCGATTTGCTTGAGCGGGCACCAGTAACATCTCCATATGTCCTGTCTCGTGCAGGTAGAGCCCAAGGGCACCTGCTTGCTCCAGGAACATAATGAGCCTCAAACCATTCCATCAGGTCATGGGAATGAGGTCTGTAATTGTTACTGGTATCTGGCATATCAAATACGACTCAGGTAGCTTGCCAGGCTCTACCATGCAGGTAGCATACTCTTGTAATCATCTCAAAATCCAGATTTATTGATGAACAATGAGGCCACAAGCGGCCACGTGAGCCGGGCTGTGATAGACTGGCCTGCTGGGTGGAATTCTGATGAGGAGGAAGTCCGGATGTGGAAAATGGAGATCCTCATGGAGTGGGGGTCGTCTGGCTTGTTGTGAGGCTCTGCTGGGGTGGCAGGTCAGGGTTAGAACCTGCCATCCCTCCCCGGCACCTCATGAGCGGCTGGGCACAGTGAGAGCCAGTAGCAGCTCTGCCCCATGTCTGTCTCTGTATCAGCATACCTGGGCCGGATTAAAAAAGATTGCAGCAGGGTGGATCTCGATGAGCCGGGCTGTGATAGGCTGGTCTGCTGGGTGGAATTCTGACGAGGAAGTCTGGATGTGGAAAATGAAGGTCCTCATGGAGTGGGGGGGTCGTCTGGCTTGTTGTGAGGCTCTGCTGGGGTGGCGAGCCAGGGCTAGAACCTGACATCCCTCCTGGGCACCTCATGAGCTGCTGGGCACAGTGAGAGCCAGTAGCAGCTCTGCCCCATGTCTTGTTTGTTGAGAAAACAAGGTCTTAATTTATATGGGCTGGCCAGACTGGAGCAAAAAATGAACTTTTGAGCCTCTTTGCTAAGGAAATAACCCCATCCAGACCAAGGTTTAACTCAAGAAAGAATGTGTAATTTAAGTTACACATAGCAGTAACATAGCAGTGAAGTATTATAAACAGTAGTAGGAATATGAGCATATTAATTAAATCGATTCTACATCGCTGCTAAAAATATTACACCTCCAAAATACTTGAGCAAGTCAGAGAAATGATTGCAGTGAAATATCTCAATAAAAACATTCAGTCATGCCTATGGGGAATAAAGGTGGGGGGGACGCATGGGAGAAAAGACTTACACTATGGATAGTGACCTTTTTAGGGCAGTAGGGTAGGCTGTAATTATTATGCTCCTTTCTACTTTTCTGTATTTCCTCATTTGGGGGTAGGGGCCACATCCAGCAGTACTCAGGGCTGACTCCTGATTCTGTGCTCAGGGATCCCTCTTGATAAGTACTTGGCAGTACTCAGGGACCAAATGCAGTATCAGAGTCTGACAGGAGCAAGGCAAGTTCCATAAACCCTGAACTATGGCTGTGGTTCATATTTGCTCATTTGAAAAAATGGCATACGTTACTTTCATCTTTTTCCAAAGCTCATTCAAAACAGAGGAGAACCAATCTCCTAACCAGCCAGCAGGGGGCGACCTTCCCGCCTCCCTCTTCCCTCCTGTAGGCTATGGTCTGCTAGCCCAAGTGTAAGATTTTGAGTAAGGGTTCCTGACCCATTTCTTTCCTTTGCCTCAATCAGAACCACCTCATGCCCCTCTGGGCTTCGGTTCCCCTCCCAAACTCCATCCCCAAGCCTGGGAAGGCAGATTCTACCCCCCACAACACCCCCCAGCGGATGGTCTGAAAACAAGCTAGGCGGGGGTGGGGTCACTGCTAATCCCAGCACAGGGCTTGGAGGGGTCATTCCTGGAGGGGCTTTGGGGAGCTTGTGGTCTCAGGTATCAAACATGCAAAAGCTTGTGTTACAGCCCTCTGAACCCTGCCCTGGCTTGGGGGCACAGAGTTCTTGGCTGAAGTACAACCTCAAATCACAGCTGTAGTGGCTGGAGCGATAGTATGGCGCGGCTGGGGTGGGAGCGATGGAGGTGTGGGGGGGAAGGGCACTTTCCTCCCTTGCTGCTGACCCAGGTTCAATTCCCGGCATCCCATCTGGACCCCCCAAGCACCGCCAGGAGTAATTCCTGAGTGCAGAGCCCTCACTGAGCATTGCCGGGTGTGACTTCCCCCCAAACCCCCCAAAACAACAAAAAAGTATTAAAAATGACAGCTGTAGGTTGGGCGGGTGATGGAGGGAGAGGTAGGCAGGCAAGGGACCTGGGGCACCCAGGCATAGCTTTTGAGTGGGCGTGTTTGGGTTTCTTTCTTCCTTTAAGTTCCCTTTCAGTTCTTGTAATCGACCTTGAATTCCCTCCCGAGTTCTACAGGGAATTGATTTCTCCCCCAAAGGCTGTTAATGGCTTTTCTGGAGACTCAGGTGCTGCTGATAGCTTCTGCCACTCCATTATAGTCTGTGCTCAATGAGATCAGCTAATTCTCCCAAATCCACTTTAAATAGGCTCTAAGCAGCCTCATCAGGCCAGCGCTGGGCAGAGCCTGAAGGCAAGCAGTGCCCTGGAGGAGCGAACATCCATGAACGGTCCCTCTGAACTGAACGGTGTTCTAGAACTGGGGCATTGCCCACCGGATGAGAAGCAGAGGTGGACCCAGGACCCTGGACAGCTCTGCCCACGGGCTGACACTGAGATTCCACTCCTGCTGGCTGAGGCCCCTCTTGTCTTAGTGCGAGGGATCCCGGGGATAATGGCAGGAAACTGGCCGGTGACCTTAGCTGGGTCCAGGTGTCCGTGAGCGACAGAGGGGTGCTTACCCCGCCCCAGACGGCACTGCACCTGTAAATTCCAGCTCCCGTTCTCCCAGCAGACGCCCCACTTAGCTTCCCCTGCCCTGCTCCATCGGGGGGCTGCCTCCTGCCTCCTTGGCTGATTTATTTTGGTGTGGCCGGGGGACATGTTATAACTGAAGGTCGCTTAACCAAACACACCGAAACAGAGGTTTGGTGGGGAAACGAGGCTTTATTTGCACGGGCTGGCCAGGCCGGGCAAAAGCATCGGAGACTATTACTTGGGGATTATGGGTTCCAAGAGCAACCGCTATAAGCCGTCTGCTAAGCTTGTCACTGCTTTCTTTTCCTTCTTTCTTTTTATGCTTTTCGGGTCACACCTAGGGCTGCTCAAGGGTTCTTCCTGACTCTGCACTCAGGAATTACTCCTGGTGGTGCTCAGGGGACCATATGGGATGCGGGATCGAACCCAGATCATTCATGTGCAAGGCAAAACCCTCCGAACTGTGCTATCACTCCGGCCCGGCTTGTGACGCTTTATGAGGCATAACACCGTCCCTGGCAACAGTGCAGAAATGCCGTCAGGGCTCCACGCCAGCAGCAAGGACAGGTGGACGCTGGGGTTCAAGGACTCAGGAGGACTGACCACCGGCTGACATGAAGGGGTGTGGGGGCCCAGTCATTCCCGGAAATCCAAGGAGCACCTGTGGTTTTGCGGGGAACTGGCCAGCCCAAGTTCTGAATCACACATCACAAAAGGGTCTTGCAGCCGTGCTGAGGGGGACCAAGGGTCACTCTGGCCGCCTCGACCCCCAGGTCTGGTGGCCCACTGAGAGCCTAGCAAGAATTCTGTGCTGTTGGGGCTTTGTGGAGTTGGGGACCACCAGGCCCACCCCGGCATGCTCAGGAAACTCTAGGCCTGCACCCAAGTGCCCCAGGGGCCATGGAGAACCCTCGATGGATGGAACTGGGGTCCTGCAAAGGCAAGGTGCACACCCCCACCCTGTGCTAGCCCCACATTCCTCCTCCCTTCTCCGCCTCCAGCCTCACCAGCGCTGCGAGCCTCTGCTAGGATGGCGCGTGTGCCCCCTCCTCACCCAGGCCTCTGCGCCCGGCGTGGGGTCTGCTACACCCACTGTGGGTTGCGTGACCGACTCTGCTGCCTGGAGATGCCGGGAAGCCTCTAGCCCCGGGGTGGTCCCCAGCCCCAGCCCCCATGACATCGGAACCCCCTCAGGGATGCTGGCGGTCTCACTCCTGGGATGCTGTCAAGGGCGGGCTGTGTGGGGCAGAGGGGCTTTGCCATGGGGGACCCAGCACCTGCCGTCCACAGCAGGAAGACGCCTCCTCTGCCCCAGATCGGCTCTTCAAGATCGTGCTTGTGGGCAACTCCGTCCGTGGGGAAGACGTCCTTCCTCAGGAGGTTCTGTGAGGATCGCTTCTCCCGGGCATGGCGGCCACTGTGGGTGAGTCTCCCTCCTGCCCGGATGTCAGTCCTGGGGCTCCTCTAGGCAGTGGGGGGCCAGAGCCCAGTGGGAAGGGACTATGAATTCCCCCCTGGCTGGTAAGAGCTGGCGTTGGCTGGTTCTATGGAGCAGCCGAGAGGGACTTGGGAGTGACCAGTTCCTGCAAGGTGTTGCTGTTCAGCTGTTCCTGCAGGGACGGCCCATTGAGTGACCCTGAGATCTGTAGGATGGCCCATAAGTGACCCTGAGATCTGTAGGACGGCCCATAAGTGACCCTGAGATCTGTAGGATGGCCCATTGAGTGACCCTGAGATCTGTAGGAAGCCCATTGAGTGACCCTGAGATCTGTAGGACAGCCCATAAGTGACCCTGAGATCTGTAGGACGGCCCATTGAGTGACCCTGAGATCTGTAGGAAGCCCATTGAGTGACCCTGAGATCTGTAGGACAGCCCATAAGTGACCCTGAGATCTGTAGAACAGCCCATTGAGTGACCCTGAGATCTGTAGGACAGCCCATAAGTGACCCTGAGATCTGTAGGACAGCCCATAAGTGACCCTGAGATCTGTAGGACAGCCCATAAGTGACCCTGAGATCTGTAGGAAGCCCATTGAGTGACCCTGAGATCTGTAGGATGGCCCATAAGTGACCCTGAGATCTGTAGGATGGCCCATAAGTGACCCTGAGATCTGTAGAACAGCCCATTGAGTGACCCTGAGATCTGTAGGACAGCCCATAAGTGACCCTGAGATCTGTAGGACGGCCCATTGAGTGACCCTGAGATCTGTAGGACAGCCCATAAGTGACCCTGAGATCTGTAGGATGGCCCATAAGTGACCCTGAGATCTGTAGGACGGCCCATAAGTGACCCTGAGATCTGTAGGACGGCCCATAAGTGACCCTGAGATCTGTAGGACGGCCCATAAGTGACCCTGGGATCTGTAGGACGGCCCATAAGTGACCCTGAGATCTGCAGGACGACCCATTGAGTGACCTTGAGATCTGACCCTAGAGTCCCTTCCCACTGGGCTCAGATCTCATTGAAGCCCCCCATGCTTCCACAGCCCGTCTCTCATGGCCCCCAATCCTCATGGTCCTCGGGATTTGTCCAGGAGGCCAGAAATTCCCATAACTCCCACCTGCCCCACCCAGCCAGCTGCTTCCTTGCTCTGTATGTATGGTGTGTGTTTGTGTGCATGTGCGCATGTGTGGATTCTGTGAGCTATGTATCTCTATGCATGTGCTGTGTTGCTGTGCACACATGTGTGTGCGTGCAGTGCATGTGTTGTGTGCATATCTGTGTGGTGCATGTTTGTGGTGTGTATGTGATGAGTGCATGTGTGCATATATTGTGTGCATAGATGTGCACGTGGGGTTGCTGTATATGGTGGGCTGATTGTGTGTACTATGTGTCTGTGTGTACTGTATGTATGATATGTGTGAACATGTGTCTGTGTGTGCTGTATGTATGATGTGTGTACATGTGTCTATGTGCTCTGTGCTGTGTGTACATGTGTGTGCTGTATGTATGTGATATGTGTATGTGTGTGGTATGTGTATGTGATGTGTGTGATTGTGTAGCATTGTGCTGTGTATACATGTGTGTGCATATGTGTGCTCTGTGCACATGTGTGTGGTGTGTATATGTGATGTGTTTGCATGTGTGCTGTGTGTGCTCTGTGTACATGTGTGCATGTGTGTGCTCTGTGTACATGTGTATGTGATGTATGCGCATGTGTTGTGTGTGCTGTGGGTATGCATGTGTGTTCTATGTACAAGTGTGTGCTGTGTATGTGATGTGTGTGCATGTTGTGTGTGTGCTGTGGGTACATGTGTGTGCACAGTGCATGTGCTGTGTGCATAATGTTGTGCTGTGTGCATGTTTGTTGTGCGTGTATGTGGTGTGTGCATGTGTGCACATATGTGTGCATGTATGTGCATGTAGGGTATGATGTATTTGGGGACTGTGTGTTGTTGTGTGCATGTGATATGTGTATATCTGTGTGCAAATGTGTGCATGACCCCACCGCAGCAGGCCCAGAAACCCCTGGCTCTGGGGGAAGGCTCCTGCTCAGAGCCGGGCTGGCCTCAGCTCCTGCACACCCGGGTCTGTCCCTTGGCATCCCCAGGCTCCCCAGAAACGCTCCCTGGAAGAGACAGACGGGCCCGGCCTGGGCTCTGGACAAATGCCTGGTGAAGACTGAGCCATGCCCCCTGGACGCAGCACCCTCAGAGGACACCACGTGTCTGGGCTCCCCACAAATTCTGTCACGGGCCAGTGTGACTTGTGGCGCCCCACCTCCCCTCACCTCAGGGCTACCAATTCCATCCAGAGCGGGTGTTCGGGGCCTGCGGTGTGTCCCGGAGATGGAAACTTCGAAGCGTTTTGACAGACTGTTTGGGCTCATTCTGCGATGCATCAGCTGAGGCCCCAAACTGGTGATCAGTGCCACGAAGACTCTCGACTCAGCACCCCAAGCCTGGAGGCCCTTCCTGCGGCCCCCATCGGCTCAGTGCCCCACCGAGCCCCCTCCACTCCTTCACTGAAGCACAGGAAACCCCTGGGTCTTCGCCAATCACTGCCCACCTGACAGTGCTCTGCCCTCTCCCGGATGTGCCACGGCTGCCCCCGGCTGCCCAGCGCCACAGGGAGGGCCGAGCACTTCTCTCCATGACAACCCGCAGGCTCCCCACTCCCACGGTCCTCCTGCTTGGAAGTGCCAGCTGCCAGCTCTCCTGTCCTCAGAGGCTGCTGTCGCCCCTTCTGGCGCCTGTGGGCCCTGCTCACCCGGCACCGTCCCACCCCACCACCCCTCCCGGCCACAGATGCCCTGATACCCAGTACCCCTCAGGAACCAGTGGGGTTGTGTGTGCCTGTCTGGGTTCATGTGTGCATGTGTGTGTATGTGCCTTGGGGGGTCCCCTTCCACATTCATGCAATGCTCTGACTGGATGTAAAGTCGTGAGCCCCCCAACACTCAGCGAGAGGATGGAGAGGGGAGGGCACGTGCTCGGGGTTCCATCCCGAGCACCGCATAGGCTCCCCGAGCCCTGCCCCCGTGACCCCGCACACAGAGCCAGGAGTAATCCCTGAGCACCACCAAGTATGACCTTACCCTTAAAAATAAAAAGCGAACCAGCGAAAGATGATGTGGTTTCAGCTGGCGGAGGTCTGAGAGGAGGTTTCATCCTCACCTGCGGGGTCAGTGAACCTGCCTGTCACATCTTCTGGTGGACCGTGACTCTGGGGTCCCCTAGTCCACCCTGCTGCCTCCCGGGGGCTGAGCCGCTCTTGGGGGCCCCTGTCTGAAGTCACAGAGAGCCAGAGCCTGGATCCTGCTCCCCCATCAGACTGGGGGCTGCCCCGCTCTTGCAGAGCTCCAGGAGGACAGATTTCACGTCTTCCTGTCCTCCAGCTGAAGACAGCAGGGACCCCCGTGCCTGAACTGCCCCTTCCCTCTACCTCTGGCCTCCTGACCCATGGGGGCCCCACATCGTCTCAGCCCCATTACCTGCTTTTCAGTCAGCCCCAAAGTGTGTCGCTCTGGCTTGGCGCAGCTCTCAGAAAGGACACGGCCCCACCAGCCGCCCAAGCACTGTGGGCAGCCAGGCCAGAGTCAGCTAAGGCAGAATCTGGCTTTGCACTCAGCCATGGACAGGCCCCCTTTCCAAAGGGGAGTCCTTTGTCCTGGGCTGTTCAGATAACATGCAGCTACCAGCTGTCCCTGGACCCAGGGAACTATTCAAAAAAAAGAAGAAAGAAAGAAAGAAAGAAAATGTGACTCAGAGCTGAATCTGCAACTCACAGCCGTGGCTGACCCACTCAGGCAAGCTCGTGGGGGTGGCCCCGCTTCTTCGTCTCGCAGTGGGTGAGCGTGTGTGTCTGCATGCACGTGTGAGTGGGGCTTGTGCATGCGGGTATGTGCACTTGCTGTGAATGCCTACGTGTGTGCATGTGTCCACGAATGCACGGTGTGCATGCGTGTATCTGCACATGTGTGTCCGAGTTTGTATGCATGCTTCTGTGTGTGCTTGTGTGTGCATGCATGTGTGTGAGTGTGTCCATGTCTGTGTGTGCATGCATGTGTGTGAGTGTGTCCTTGTCTGTGTGTGCATGTATGTCTGTGTGTGCATACATGTGTGTCTGTGTGTGCATGTATGTGTGTCTATGTGAGCATGTATGTGTGTCTGTGTGAGCATGTATGTGCATGTGTCTGCGTGTCATGTGATAAGCACATGCTCACTATAGGCACATCAAGCCTATGGGACACTAGGCTCCTGCTGGCGGGAAGCAGCTCCCTGTGCCTGAACAAGGGGCTTCTCCTTCCGGACTCCATCTGCCAGGCAGGAGCCTTAAGGGTCCCATGGCGCTGCCCACCCCTGACCTCACCCTTTAGCCTTCACCTGCTGCGGTCAGTGCTGGGGTAGGGGCTTCCATTTACTGCCTCTTCCTCGTCTCTTTTGCTCGCTCTCTCTCCCTCCCCCTCTCTCTCTCTCTCCTCTCTCCCTCTCTCTCTCCTCTCTCTCTCCTCTCTCCCCTCTCTCTCTCTCAGCTGCAGCTGCTGCTCCCATGGCCTCCAGTAGGAAGGACCACAGGGGCTCAGCCTTTTTGACAGTAGCTGGGTCACCTCGGAGCCCCAGATCTGGTGTTCTGAGGTGCAACGAACTTTCGAACCTGCTTAGCACTGTGAGTGACCCTGTAGGGGTGTGGAGGGAGCACGCCTGCATCAGGTCTTTGGAGGCCTCAGAGGCACAGAGGCCACTGTGCTGGCCTGGACATGTCCCTTGGCGGATGACCACAGAGGGCGAGTGACCAGGAGGTGACTGGGAAAGGCCCAGGGGCCCGGTGAGGAGCTCTCTGCCCATCTTGGGGGTCACTGTAACCTCAATTCCCTTCTCACCCGTTATTTTCTCCTTTCCTCCAGTTGCCATCACTTCTCTTCCTGTTCCCCCTCCTCCCCTGCCCCCTCCTCCCTGCTCCTCCTCCCTCCCTGCTCCCATCCTCCCTGCTCCTCCTCCTCCTCCCCTGCTCCTCCTCCACCCCTGCTCCTCCTCCTCCACCCCTGCTCTTCCCTCTCTGCTCCCCCTCCTCCCTTGCTCCTCCCTCCCTGCTCCCCCTCTTCCCCTGCTCCTCCCTCCCTGCTCCCCCTCCTCCCTAGCTCACTCTCCTCTCTTGTTCCCCCTCCTCCCCAGCTCCTCCTCCTCCAGCTCTTCCTCCCTCCTGACTCCCCCCTTCCCCCATCTCCTCCTCCCCTGCCTCCCACTGTCTCCTCCAGCTTCCCCTGCTCCCCTGCTCCCCTTGGCCCATTCTCTCTCTTCTGCCCTGCTCCCCCTCTTCCCCAGCTCCCCCTCCTCCTCCTGCTCCTCCAGCTTACCTTTGTACTGAAGGATGGGAGTCTTAAAGTAGAATCCATCCCTCCAGGCATATGTGAATTTTATTAGATGAACTTTAAAGAAGGATTTTTAGAATAAAGAGGGTTCACATGAAAGACAGGGAGAGACTTCTTCTCCCCTCCCTGCCTCCCTCCTCTCCTCTTCCTCCTCTCCTCCCTCCCCCATCCCCTCGGAGGGGAATATTGGGGACTGACAGCCAAGGCTTGGCAGTGATTGACAGCTTTCAGCTTGGTGCTCTCCTCTCCTCCCCAGAGAAGGGAACGTGGAGCTTGTGGAGCAGCTAGCAAAGGGGGGTTCGACCCCGACGGCACCACAATCAGAACTCAGCCCCGTCTCACCCCACTTGCCCCCACCTGCCCCTAGAGAGTTGCCCCCACAGAGGCCCTGGCATGGTTTAGACAGGTGGGGTGCCCTTTGGCATTTGAGGGTGACAGGCCCCTTACCCCCTACCCCGCAGGCATCGATTACAGGGTGAAGACAGTGGATGTGGACAACTCACAGGTGGCCCTACAGCTGTGGGATACCGAGGGCAGGAGAGGTGAGTAGCTGCGGGGGGTGGGGGATAAGGCGGGAATGTGGGCGGAGCCGTGGGCGTGGGCGTGGCTACCAGGACACCAATGCGGGGGGCGTGGCCACGGGGCAGGGCCAGCAGAGGCGCGCCCTGCATGCGACTTCCCTGCACCATAGGTACCGATGCATCACCCAGCAGTTTTTCCAAAGGCGGACGGAGTCATCGTCATGTACGACCTCACGGCGCGACAGTCCTTCCTCTCCGTGCGGCAGTGGCTGAGCACTGTGGAGGTGGAGGGGGACCTGCCTCCCAGGGAACCGCGAGGGTGGCCACCTCCATCTCCACCCCTGGTCCTCGTGGCCCAGCTCCTGCGTGACCGCTGCCCCTTTCAAGGGCGCATTGACTAAGCACTCGTCTACCTCCAAGAGATTCAGGGATTCCTTTTCACGACGGTGCCTGGCCTCAGGCTAGTTCCTGGAAGTTCAAGAGAGAGAGTCCAGCCCCCTACAGCCCCCTCCACCAACCAGCCTGGGGATATAGAGGGTCAGTACTACAGGGCTAGCCCCGGGAGAGGGGCAGAGTAAGGTTCCACCGCCCAGAAGCCGGGGTTTTCAGGGGAGTAGCTTCCGCCTCCCTGTCCATTCCAGGTCCAGCTCCCCACAGGGCAGGAGGTGGTAGTCTGAGACTTTACATGGAGCAAGGCATGGCTGCAAATACAGTGGGGGCGTAAGGCCCTGGCCTTGCATGTGGCCGGCACACTGGGTCCCCAGCCACTGCACCTCCCTCTCACCTCCAGCACTGCAGGGCGCCACCACAACCAACCGGAAAATGAAACCAGAAGAAGAAAGGTTGGTCTGCAGGGCGGCACCGGCCCCTTCTAAAGGCCAAGGCTGGAACAGGGCCCTTAGCACTCAGCCCTTGGTGCTGCATGATTTCCAAGACTCTCCCTTGCCTTGGGTTTCCCTCAGCAGCTCCCCAGCGTCTTTGACGCCTTGACCCAGGACAGGGAGCTGCCCCACGGGCAATGCAGCCTGCCCCAGGCCGCAGGCTGTGTGGACAGAATGCAGGTTTCTTTCTGAGGAGCTCCATGATGCTCTCACCACTTGGGAGGGTCCCAGTCCCCCTCCTCCTCCACCCCCTGCAGCCTCCTTAATTCAGAGATTAGTTCCTGAAACTGCAGCACACAGGAAAGCCAGACTCCTAGGAGCTTGACTCTGGCGGTCCCTAATCCTCCCCCCTCTCCCCGGTGTTTCCGGGAGCTGAGGCCCCATCCTTGTCTTTGATCTTGGCATGATCTGGGCACGTGTCCACCCAGGAGTACACAGCACAGATGTAGGAGGTGGGGAATGGCCAGTGTCCACCCTGGGGCAGCGGCCACTTCATCAGATGCAGCTCATTCTGCCTCACTCATTCTGCCAGCCAGGTCTGTTTCTCTTGCAGGAGTTTTTCATTTTATTTTTTAATAGAATCACCTTGCGATAGACCATCATAAATCTGTTCATGATTGGGTGTCAGTCATAGAGTGTTCCAGCACCCATCCCTCCACCAGTCACATTTCCTAACACCAGTGTCCCCAGATTCCCCCCCACAACACAACCTGCCTCTATGGCAGACCCTTCTCTCTCTCTCTCTCTCTCTCTCTCTCTCTCTCTCTCTCTCTCTCTCCTCTCTTGTGCATTGTGGTTTGCAATACAGACACTGAAGATTTATTATGTATATCCCTTTACCTACTTTTAATACTTAATTCTAATCTAGCATTACCATTTCCAACTATTATTGTCAAACTGGACCCTTCTTGGGGCCGGATAGTCCAGTGGGTAGGGTGTTTGCCTTGCATGTGGCCAGAACTGGGTTCAATCCCCAGCATCCCATATGTTCCCTGAGCACTTCCAGGAGTAATTCCTGAGTGCAGAGCCAGGAATAACCCTTAAGCATTGCCGGGTGTGACCCAAAAATAAATAAAAACCAGTCCCTTCTCTGTCTTACCTGCCCTCTGCCCCCACACAATTGTAGATTCCAACCATTGACAAGGCCTCCTGGTCCCTGTTTTTCCTGGCTTTGAATATTGGTCACATTATTTTCTTCATATCCCACAAATGAATGCAGTCCTTCTATATCTTCCTTCTCCTCTGTCTCATTTGTCTATAGGCAAATCTCATGACTTCATTTTTCCTAACAGCTGCATAGTATTCCATTGTCCCAGCTACAGATTTTTAACCACCCCAATACTCCAGAACCAGGTAGGAGCTGCTCGAATTGCCTGAGGCAATTATGGGAATGGCTGGTGTCAAGTGTGTGGAAGGGATTGTGTGTTCTGTCATCATGTCAAGTGTGTGGAAGGGATTGTGTGTTCTGTCATCATGTCAAGTGTGTGGAAGGGATTGTGTGTTCTGTCATCATGTCAAGTGTGTGGAAGGGATTGTGTGTTCTGTCATCATGTCAAGTGTGTGGAAGGGATTGTGTTCTGACATCGTGAAGGGAAGGAGAAGGGGCTGCCATTTCTAGGCTCTGGTTTGACACAGAGGCTTGGTAGAGGGTCCTCATAGTGTTGAAACCGGGGTGCCAGTGGTGGGAAGGGTAAGGAGTGATCAGGCTGTTGAAACGTGAAGCACCACCCAGGAAGTGGGAGCAAAACCCAGGATGCTGGGCCCTGCCCAGAGGGGGGCAGTGGCAGCTCACACCCTTCTGGTGACCCCAGGAAGCCTGTCCCACCCTGGGCTCAGGAGGCCAGCCCAAGGCAGAGCGTCCACCCGGAGCTCACTCATCTTCTCTCTAGGTGTGGACGAGCCTTTTCTCTCGAGTTGATGCTTTGCCTCTTCTTGAACCTCTTAGCAGAAGGTGTAGTTAGTGTATGTGATGATGCCAGACCTGTGGAGTTTGCAGGGGAAAGAAATGAGAATGCTTCAGGGCTTAGAAATAACACACACAGACACACACACTCACACAGACACACACTCACACATACGCACATGCACACAGACACACTCACACATACACACATGCACAGACACACATACACACTCACACACACTCACACATACACACTCACACATAAACACATGCACAGAGACACACGCTCACACACATAGACACACACATATACACGGATGCACACATATACGCTCCTACACACTCACACATACACACACTCCCAATGTGATGTTGCTCTGTGGCCATGTTTCCCAGCTTAGAATATGCTTTTCCAAGAAATCTCCAGGGTCTCCAGGGTGTCTTGTTAAAATAAGGCAGAGCCTGGGGCCGCAGGTCTACTCTAGGGTTAGTTCAGGCTCTTGCCTTGCTTGCAACAGACGCCCATTCAATCTCCAGCACCATTTGAGGTCTCCGAGCACCACTAGGGGTCACTCCTGAGCACAGAGCCAGGAAGAGCTCCCACCCCAGCACTCATCCCAAACCAGATCAAAGAACGAAAAAGAAGCTCCAATAACATGCAGGGCTGACTTCAGCCCAGCTGGGTGGCCTAGAGCCTACATTTCTAGCTCTCAGCCAGTTCTCCAGTGGAGCTAACACTCACCTCCCTGAGAGCAGCCAGGCCTCGCAGACACGCCCGTTCTCCTTCTCCTTCAAGAATTTTCCATGCCTCTGCCCACAGGTCCAGGAAGAGGAGGAAGGACAGAGGGGAGGTTCGCTCAGCAGCACGGACCCCAGGACCATGTTAGTCGGGTGGCCCCAAGTCTGAGGGGCTTATGGGGGAGGCTGTGTGCAATGGAGTGCGGGCTGAAGGTGGGAACGAACAGGAGGCTTCACAGATGCAATTATCACGGAGATTCTTGAAAAGCTCCATCATTCTGCCTTGGCAACCGGCAATCAGGCGTGTCAGGTGACAGCTTTCAACTTGACACCTAATTGGATCCAGGGGAACAGAAAATAATAGGTAGCAGATCTTTGCTGAGCTCCCTTATTCTTCCAGGGGCTCCGAGCACTTTGTTCGTTCCCTTACCTGGGGGTAGGGGTTAGTGCCGGGGAAGCCTCGTCATTCAGAGGCTTCATGGCCAGGCCGGAAGCCCAGTTATTAAGAGGGACGCTGGCCAGCGGGAGATGTGTCCCTTCCTCCTGAGATCTGCAGAGTGCCCTGAGAAGGCAAGGCTTTCCCGGACACACATGCTCCATGGCCCAGGCTTGCCCTGGGGAGGGAATGTGTGGACTATGACGGCAGCTGTTTGGGGCTGGGGTAGCATAAAGTAACCCCCGAAGAGAAGTTCTTCCCATCTCAGTTCACCCACTTCCTGCCCGTGCAACAGTACCCCCATCACTCAAGAGCAAGGCGGCCCCCCACGTTCTGCAGGCATGGGCTTGGAGCTCTCTGGGAGAGGCCAGCAGGAGAGAGAGAGAGAGAGAGAGAGAGAGAGAGAGAGAGAGAGAGAGAGAGAGAGAGAGAGAGAGAGAGAGAAAGAGAGAGAGGGAGGGAGAGAGAGGTGTGTGTGTGTGTGTGTGTGTGTGTGTGTGTGTGTGTGTGTCCTGGAAGATCTCCAAGAGCCACTAGGAAACTATAATGCTATAATGCTTTGGGACAAAAAAAAATAAACCTAAATCCATTCTTGCTTTTGGAGGCAGGAGATCTAGGCCTGCCCCAAGCCCCCTTCTCCCTCCATAGTCTTAGGACATCCGCAGACCTTCCTAGCCTGTACAGACCTTCCTCTCCTGTAGACCTTCCTTGCCTGTATAGACCTTCTGCACATGGAGGGTCTCGCTGCGCTCACACATGCAGGGGAGGGGTGAGCCTTTTCCTGCCAATCTCCTGTTCCCCAGGGATATGTAAAGGAAATCCACTCTGCAGGGCTGCCTGCTGCCCCGCTTCCAGCCCCCGCTGCCCTCCCATCCCCACTGGTGGGGGAGGTTGGGGTTCCCCGGTCTGATGCGGGGTAACCAGTTCTGCTCTGAGGGCTCTGTGTTGAAGCCAGAGGAGTAGGCAGAGCTGGAGGCGGGGCAGGCCTATGGCCTCAGGCAGAGATACATGATCTAGCGCAAGTCACCACTGAGCTCCCCAGACCAGTGGCTCTTGGTTGGGTACAAAGCTGGACCCTCCTATTTCCAAGAAGTACATCCTGGGTCAGAGGGTCAGAGGCTGCGGGGCACCCAGCAGTCTCCAGAAGGCCCCAGGGCTGTGCCAGGGCCCTGCGCTGGTCTGTGAAAGAAGCCAGTGGTTTCTTCATCGCTCCTTCTCCCTTCACTCTCCCAAGAGACGCTCCCAGCAGCCACATTTGATCCCGTCTCTCTTCCCAGGGCCCAGACCCGCTCTCCTCGCCCTTCCCGAGCCGCGTGTGGCTGCTCCTTCTGCGCGCTCTGTCACGGTGACAAGGTACAGCGCAGAGCAAAAAATAGCAGTTTGATTTGTTTCCCCACGTTCCAAGTTGAGCCTGAAGTGCTGGCAGTTTCAAACGAGCGGCGCAAATAAATCTTGTTTTGACTCATAGTCCAGGGGGTGGATAAATATGGAAACCCCCAAGATATAATTTTGCAGTCGTTTTTTTTCTCCTTAGCATAACTGCATGCTTTAATGTGCTAAGAAAAAAAATTCTTTTACTTCTTTGCTTCTCACGCCACAGAAACTGCGCACTATTTCAGCTAAGTGCTTTTTCTAGCCTTCCAGCAAATAGATATTAAAACACACACACAGACACACACACAGACACACATATGCATGTGTGCACACACACACATACACACAATTATAACTGAGCAAAACCAGCCTCTGTCCATCTGTGCTGAATACCAGTTCTCTGTTCCAAGCTGACAGGGCTTGTTATTTAAAGTCAGAGATGGGGAAATCTTTTTAAATTTCAGCGTCTGGCTTTCAACAAGCTTCGAGTGCGGAGGAAGGTGCCCCCAGATGATGGAAGATGTAGTGAGACCTTTTGATCACAGTGTCCTAAGATAGAAGCGGGCATCAGAGCTTTACTTGTGGCTCAGAGAACTGAGACCTTGGCCCAGAAGAGGCACGGAGGGCCAGGACAGAGCCCGGGACCCTGAGCTGGGCTGCGTACAGGCTCTGAACTCTCCTCTGGTTTCCAGCATGCAAATGGGATATCACCAACTCTGGTAAAACGCTCCCCACAGACACTGGGTCCCCCTTCCTAGTGGAAGGAAGGAAGGAAGGAAGGAAGGAAGGGAGGGAGGGAGGGAGGGAGGAGGGGAGGGAGGGAGGGAGGGAGGGAGGGAGGGAGGGAGGAAGGGGAGGAAGGAAGGAAGGAAGGAAGGAAGGAAGGAAGGAAGGAAGGAAGGAAGGAAGGAAGGAAGGAAGGAAGGAAGGAAGGAAGGAAGGAAGGAAGGAAGGAAGGAAGGAAGGAAGGAGGTGAGGGGAGGAGGTGAGGGGGAGGAGGGAAGAAGAGAGGAGAGGAGACAGGAGGGGACGGGAAGGGAGGGGCGGTCACTAAGTCTCTCTCCCTAAACCAATCAACTCCTGAAACTGGGCTGGAAACAGAGCCCCACTCTGTGCTCGGGAGTGACCCCCTGGCAGTGAATTGTGGGGCTGTCTTGCAGCCCTGGGGATTCGAACCCGGGCCTGCAGGGTGACAAGCAAGTGGCTTAGCCCCTGTACTCTCTCTCCTGCCCAATGCTTTTTGGGTTCTGATTGTTGTCCCCGGGCACCAAAGTACTCAGGAGCTCCATAGTGTGGGGCTGATGACTGGATGCTTGGGCTGGCATGTGATTGGGGCTGAGGGATACGGGTGGGGGGTCCCGGGGGTGGGGGGGACCTCGTGCTAGTGCATGCTGCAGTCTTTGAACTGTCTCTCCGGCCCAGGAGATACCCTTGGGCTCTTGGCAGAAGCTGGATTTCTCTGGAGGATGGTTTTCCATCCACATGCCAGGTCAGGCCCAGAGCTGGGGACTGCCGGTTCAGGCGAGGCGAGGCGAGCCCAGGGCTCGAGCCGCCTGCCCAGACTGGTCTGGGGTGACGTCACCTATGCTCCAGCTTATGTGTGTTCTGACATTTTTGTTTGTTTGGGGGCCACATGCAACAAACAGTATTTCGAGCCACTCTGGGCGGTGCTTGGGAAACCCTCTGCAGTGCCGGAGATAGTACAAGGCAAGCATGTTACTGGCCCAATACATGTGGATCTTCACCAAGTCCCTGGCAAAGTGCCCTGTCCTCTGTCTGCCGGTCACAGGCCAGTGCCCAGAGCGGAGGCAAGTTAGCCAGCATGACTGTGCAACTGGGGCCAGGGCAAAGGGCAGGAGCCACAGCTCCAGCAGTGGGCGGGGCTTTCCTTCTTTTTAAAGTCTTCTATTAATCAGTTTCTTTTGGTAGGCAGGGGTCTCCCAGCTCAGGGCCCACTCCTGGCCAGGGGTTCTGTGTATGACCACAGGATATGATGGTGTTCAGGCCCCATGGTGCTGGCGAGTTACCTGGGACTGTGCAACTGGGGTTACCCAGGACTGGAGCCTGGGTACAGCCCTGGCAGTAACCAGGGCTCGTCTGCCAGTGCCTGGGGCCTCCATGGCTGCACCCACCAGTGCTCAGAGACCCTGTAGTGCCAGGGATCAGTCTGATTCAGGCGTGTGCAAAGCGTTTGCCCTCATCCCTCTGTTTCCAGCCCAGTTTCAGGAATTGATTGGTTTAGGGAGAGAGACTTAGAGACCGCCCCTCCCTTCCCGTCCCTCCTGTCTCCTCCTCTCCTCTCTTCTTCCCTCCTCCCCTCACCTCCTCCCCTCACCTCCTTCCTTCCTTCCTTCCTTCCTTCCTTCCTTCCTTCCTTCCTTCCTTCCTTCCTTCCTTCCTTCCTTCCTTCCTTCCTCCCTTCCTTCTTTTCTCGCTTCCATCCTCTGTTCTCTTCCTTCCTTCCTTCCTTCCTCACCCTCCCTTTCCTTCTTTCCCTGCTCTTTTCCATAGTGAAGATCGAATCCAGGAACTCATTCCTAGCACGAGGCAAGCCTTGCCCTCTGAGCTGCCTCCCTGAACCCCACACTGGCCCCAGAGGCATCACTGCTGATCTCGGTAGACAGAGCCCAGGCACCAAACTTGTGGCTGACAAGTCCCCAGTTCAGAACTTCAGCCCCTGGCACCCCCAATTCCAATCGTTCCAGAACCTGGATTAAAAGTCTACCTTCAACAATCTGCCTGCTCCTCTGGCTTCAACACAGAACCCTCAGAGAAGAACTGGTTACTCCTCATCAGACCGGGGAACCCCAACCTCCCCACCGGTGGGGATCGGAGGGCAGCGGGGGGCTGGAAGTGGGGCAGCCCTGCAGAGTGGGTTTCCTTCACACATCCCTGGGGAAAGGGCGATTGGCAGGAGAAGGCTCACCCCTCCCTCATGTGTGGCGCAGCGGGGAGCCCCTCCATGTGCAGGCAAGGAAGGTCTGATGCTCACATTTTCTGAGCGTTTCCCTGTGAGAAATCCCACGGACCTTAGTCATTCTTCACACATGAATCTCCAAATATCTCGTGCGGGCTCCAGACGCCAGGACGTTAGGTCCCTCGCCCTGCTGCCTCCTCTTCCCTCCCCCTGCTGCCTCCTCTTCCCTCCCCCTGTAAAACCCCTTCACACAAGCTTTGGTGGCCCTGCAGGTGGGGGGGTAGGGGCTCCGTGGATAGGCCACCTGGGGAAGGGGGTCCCCAGATTGTGGGCTGGTCTCTGGGGTGCTGCAGTGGCAGAAGGGTAGCCTGCGGTTGGTGCGTTCATGGCCTGCAGCACTGTGCCCTCCCTCGCTGTCCTGGAGCCGGCCAGGGCCGCCACAGCCACCGCGGGCCTCGTGCTTAAGCTTCTGTTCCCAACCCTGGTGTTCCCATAGAGGCAGTCCTGCTTGCTTTGTTATTGTTGCTTTGTTTGGGTTTGTATTTTGGGTCACCCCAGGGATGCTCAGGGCTTACTTCTAGTTATTGTATCACTTGTCTTCCTGTTATTCATAGATTTGCTCGAGCAGACGCCAGTAACGTCTTCGTTCGTTGGGAATGAGGTTCATTTTATTGTTTTTGGCATATTGAATACACTGTGGGTAGCTTGCCAGGCTCTGCCGTGGCTCTGGGTTCATCCATGGGGCCCAGTCTTTTTCTATGTCAGACCATCAACCATCCAGGGCCCACGAGGCAGAGCCCCTGGGTGTAGACAAGCCCTGTCTCCTGTCTGTCACCTGCCGGAAGCAGCTGGGCACCACAGCCACACCTACAACACCTTGAGGGGCAGGAGCTCCTGGTTCTACACTGAGGGAGTACTCCTGGTGGTGCTCAGGGATGAAGCTATGGGATGTTTGGGATCAAACCTAGGTCAGCTGCGTGCTAGGCAAATGCCCTCCCAGCTCTACTAAATGACTCTGGCTCTGAAGTCCTGCTTGAAGAGAGTCTAACTTGTGGGTCATCACACAGATGAGTCTAGCTCCTCTGTGTCATAGATGAAGCTAAGAACTAAGAGGAAAGGTTTGGGGACATGTGGCAATACCCCAGAGGGCTCATTGTCCTGTTTTGTTTTGTTGTTGTTGTTGGAGGCCTTCCTATATTCTCTGGGTTTCAAATTGTTCCTTTTGTCGATGAGAATTACTCTTTTTTTCTCTCCTGAGCTGCTGTTAGGAACAAATGTCTAGGGGCCGGAGTAAAAGAACAGCAGGCAGGGTTCTTGCCTTGCATGTGGCTGACCCAGGTTTGATCCCTGACATCCCACCTGGTCTCCTGAGAACCAGCAGGAGTGATCACTGAGTATAGAGCCAGGAGTAAGTCCTAAACATCAATGGTCGTTGCCCCAAGACAAAGAGAACAAATGTATAAGCTAGAGAGATTGTACAGGGGTGAAAGCACTTTCCTTACTTGATTCCAACCCAGGTTTGATCCCCAATACCCCATAGGGACACTGAGCCATACTCTGAGTAGTCAGGAGTAATCCTAGAGCACTACTGGGTGTGACCTCCTCAAATACACCCCAAAAAAAGACTAGACTAATACCCCCCCAGACTCCACTTCCAATATCATTGCCTCTAAACTGTGGGTTTGAAGTTGTGTCAAGTCACACAGGCCCTGCTAAGTCAGCTTTGCCCCTGCCCCCGTGCGCCCACCCCTCCATGCCCAGCAAAAGGTTCAGATCTGGCAGAAGTGGCCAGCTTGACTGGAGAAGGTCAAGTGGCCTTCATGAGAGCTTGAAGTGGCAGCAAGGTTTATTTCACACCAGCAGACTCAGAGGAGAAAATTGCTTAGCTCTGAGCCTCGAAGGAAGGCAGGGTGGGAGATTAGGCGCTGTTACTTCCAAACAAACGAGTGAGCAAGACTCACAAGGGAGCACAACAGTGAGAAAAGTACAGGACCTTGGTATCTTCCTTAGACAATGACATTCTTTATGCACGATGGACCTGTGGCCACAGGTGCTGTGACCACCAGACGGGCCTGATGTTTCTTTAAAAACAAGAACTCGGGGCAAGAGCAACAGTACAGCACTAGGATGCTTGCCTCGCACACAGCCAACATGGGTTCAATTCCCAGCATCCTGTATGGTCCCCAAAGTCCCACCAGGAGTGATCCCTGAGCACAGAGCCAGGAGTAAGCCCTGAGCACTGCCAGGTGTGGCCCCTCAAAAAAAGGAAAGAAGAAAAGGAAGGGAGGGAGGGAGGGAAGGAAGGAAGGAAGGAAGGAAGGAAGGAAGGAAGGAAGGAAGGAAGGAAGGAAGGAAGGAAGGAAGGAAGGAAACTCCGAGCAATAGCACAGTGGGTATGGCATTTGCCTTACATGCGGCAGACCCGGGTCAATTCCCTGGCATCCCATATGGTCCTGAGAACCGCTAGGAGTAAATCCTGAGTGCAGAGCCAGGAGTAACCCCCTGAGCATTGCCGGATGTGACCTATCTGCTGCCCTCTTGGCAGTGATTATATGATTTTTTTTTGTGACTCAGCAGCCAAATGACCATGCAAGGCCCTCAGTGAAACACTGCTCAACATGAGCACCCTCACCTGCTTGCATGGGAACACACCTGTGCTGGCTCCCAGGCCCTGTGTTGACTGCCCCCAAGAGAAGTGCCCACTTGCAGTACACCCATCTCACCAACAGGGGGTGTCTCGGGGGATGCAGCCTGTCCTCAGGGAAGGCGGTGATATAGGCCCCTTTGGGAAGAAGAAATAGGACTGACCCCTAGCTCAGGGTTACTGCCTTCCCAGCGCAGGGCACGGGACTGGACCCCAGGGTTCTCCCCAACAGATACACTGAGGCAGGAGCTGAGGCGGCAGGTGTGTGTGTGTGTGTGTGTGTGTGTGTGTGTGTGTGTGTTTGTGTTTCCCAGGTCCTTTTAATATTTTTAGAAATAAGAAATTGAGATTTGAAAATCAAAACAAACACCAAAGCCGGACTCAAGTTTTGTTAAAAAGTAGATCAGAAAAGATTCCCTTACATGGGGATAAGTCCCATTATCCCATATCATAGGGCCAAGTATGGCTTGTTTATGGGTTCTAGGAAAATTCGGTCTTGGTTATCTGTGTCACAGTACCTGATCATTCACTTGTTTCTTAGAGACGTCTGGGGTTAGGGCCCAATTGTGTTGCTAACACTTTGCCTTCTCACTTAGACTGCTGGGGTCTGTTTATGTAAGACCTTTTACTACACAGATTAGACTCACAGATTTGCCTCAGCACAACCTACTAGATCTGACCCAAGGCCAGGGGCATAGTTTAATTTTCTTCTCTCAATAAAATATGGAGAAAAACTGGGCCCCAGCTTTAAAGGAGCATCCCCAGGAAAGGGCAAGAAAGTTTAGAATGTTGAACAGTAATCGCTGAAGTGGAGCCACGTTTTGGCAGTTGGTGTGAGGAGAAACCGGGGCTTCCTCTGTCAATACCATAAGCAGGCATCAGGCACCATAAGGCGAAAGGAGCCACGAGGCTTGGGCACAATCCTCAGGGAGCTTACCTGGCCCAGTGGGGGGGGGCGCTGTGCCCCAAGAAGCATTCATCCATGTGCTATCCGAACCTTTGTTGGGGGTACTCAGGGCTTATTCCTGGCTCTGTGCTTGGAGATCACTCCTGGTGGGATCTGGGAACCGTAAGAGGTGCTGGGGGAATGAACCTGGGTGGTGGGCTGCATGCCAGGCAAGTGCCCTCCCTGTTGTACTATCATTCCAGCTCCCTCCCTGTTGCTTAGTGAAGTCCTGGAAAAGGGCCCGTTCATGTGCACCTCCCGTGGGCTGCTTCCGGGTCCCTCACGCGCTGTGTCCAGGTGTGTGGGCTCTCGTGGATGGAGCTTTGAGGTCACGGATGCAGCTCAGGGGGCCCTTGCTGCAGCGAAGACTCTGGGCTTGGCAGGAGCCCCCCACACCTGAGTGGCTGCAGAGGGCACTGCGGCCAGATTGCCTCTTTCTCGTCGCCATGTTAAGTCAACCCCTTCTGGAACCTTCTCTCAGGGGTCCCTTGCTGTCTTCTCCAGGAGGCCGTGGGAGACCACCTTCCAGTTCTTCTGCTGGGCAACAAAATTGACATCGAGAAAGAGCGCGAAGTGCCCGTGGGCTGGGCGAGCAGCTGGCCAAGGTAAAGAGCAGGCATGGCCCTTTCTTCTACCAGGCATACGCCAAAGGCCGCTGAGCAAGTGTCCAGGAAGCTTCCAGAGAAGGGCAAGTGCGGTACCCTGGCCCCCTCAGAAGGCTCCTGTGCAGGGGTTGTCACCATAGAAAGGCACAATTGCAAGATAGGAGTGACCAGAGGTGACTGGGGGGCGTTCCCCAAACCCTCTTCCCGGAACTCAGTACATCATTTTACGTTTCTTTCTGTGGTCTATGGGGTGCACACCAGCCATGTGTGGGCCTTGCTCCGGGCTCCCTGTCAGGGGTTCCTCCTGGCGGTGCTCAGGGGACCTTCTGCAGTATCAGATACTGAAGCTGGGATGGCTGCATGCAAAGTATGTGCCTTACGCACTGTCCTGTGTCTCCGGCCGGGAGTCCTGCCTTCTCAGGGGCTAAGAGGTTTCTTCAGTTGTGTTAGCACTTGGTCACCGTCGGGGCTGAAGCCTTTGCTCAGTGAGAGAAACATGCTCCCCTTCGGTCAGTTCTATTCCTGTGCTGTGTCCTCCCTCTCTCCCTCCCTCCCTTCCTCCTCCCTCCCTCCCTCTCCCTCCTCCTCTCCTTCCCTCCATCTCTCACCTTCCTTCCCTTCCTCTCTCTCTTCCCCCTCCCCTCCCTCCCTTCCTCCTCCCTTCCTCTTCCCTCTCTCTCCCTCCTCTCCTTCCCTCCAGCTCTCACCTTCCTTCCCTTCCTCTCTCTTCCTTCCCTTCTTCTCTCCCTCCCTCCCTTCCTTCTCCCTCCCTCCCACCTTCTCCCTTCCTCTCCTTCCCTCCATCTCTCACCTTCCTTCCTTCTTTCCACTCTCTCTTCCCTCCCTCCCTCTCTCCTTCCCTCCCTCCCTCCCTCTCTTCCTCCTCCTCCCTCCCTCTCCCCTCCTCTCCTTCCCTCCATCTCTCACCTTCCTTCCTTCCTCTCTCTCTTCCCTCCCTCCCTCTCTCCTTCCCTCCCTCCCCCTCCCTCCTTCCTCCTCCCTCCCTCCCTCTCCCCTCCTCTCCTTCCCTCCATCTCTCACCTTCCTTCCCTTCCTCTCTCTCTTCCCTCCCTCCCTCTCTCCTTCCCTCTCTCCCTCTCCCTCCCTTCTCCCTCCCTCTCCCTTCCTCCCTTTCTCTCCTTCCCTGTTCTGTACCACACACAGCCTCTGTGGACTCCTTCACAACCTGACAGGACTGAACACAGCCACCTGTATGTCATGACGGTTCCTCCCGTTACGATGCATCCTTGAATCTGGAAACTCAAGATGAACTCGGGGCATGCGCTGCTAAGATGCTCCTAAAATGCCCCTGTGCCTCTCTGCCCAGTTCCCAGCTGAGCTGGTGGAAGGTCAGGCAGCCGCACATGCAGCGAAGGGCACTGTGGGGAGCTGAAGGGGTGGGGGCAAACAGGGGCTGCCTTCCCCAGCCTACAGGGCTTGCTCTCTCCGGAAGCTCCTGGCATCAGAGGCTGGGCAAGTGGGGGACCAGGGACAGCAGGGACAGCAGGGACACCTGGCTGTATTCCCAACGGGGCTCAGTAGCCGCCCCTGGACCCTCCGGCTCCACCGCAGCCCCGAATCCACACAGCTCTGAAACCTGCAGATTGTCTGCATAGCTTCTGGCTGTCTAATCTGACCACTGGACCTGTTAACTATGGTCTTGGTCTACGTGAGTCAATATTCCGTTGTTTCCGAGAAAGAATGCATTTTGGTGAAAGTATTGGAATCTTTGCATGAATATTTCAGAGAAATGTGTTTGAGTTTAGGCTCTTGCCCCAAACTCTGGACTCCAAAACCTAGCTGGACCAGGGTCACAAGGCAGGATTTGCAGGCCTGCATTTTCGCTATCATGCTCTCGCTCTCTCTCTCTCTCTCTCTCTCTCTCTCTCTCTCTCTCTCTCAGAGAAGTTAAGTGACTTATTCTAATGATCACACCATTGCTGGGTGAGGAAAACAAACTGTGACCCTCTGTTCACTATGAAAGCTTCTCCCTGTCTTGTTTCATTTGGGGGTGCCGGGGACCCAACCCAGGGCCTCACACATACTTCACCACCACTGCGCTCCCTCCCCAGCCTGGTGCCCCCATTCCACCACAGATGGACCAGAGTCTGGGGGTTCAGAGGGCAGCGAGGGAGCTGTGCACGGCAGGGCTGGGTCAGGACAGCGGATCGGCTGAGTTTCCCTGAGCTGCGCTCACAGATGTCTCCTCACTCACTTTTTGCTCCTTGCTGGGCAGCAGCCCTGGCCCACTGTCCATTTGCACTGGCTTAAGGAAACATCCCCCACTACTTGGGGGTCTTAGCCAGATGTGGGTAGACCTTGGACAGTACCGCTGCATGTGCCCATGGTGCAGCCTTCTGCCCAGCAAAGGGACAGGGCAGGGCCCTGGGCAGCCAGAGTATGGACATTCCTCTTGGAGCGGCTGTGTGGCTTCCCTCTGCCCTCAGTGCCGGCCACAGCAGCATGAAGGAATCGTGGTTTTCTGTGGACTCGTCCACAAACCCGCCATGACTTGAATACAACCACCTGCACACCATTTCCCGGCCTGAAAAGGAACCAGGATGCTCCCCTCACCCCCCACTCAGCAGGTGTCTGGGCGTCACTCAGATGAGCCCCTCAGGCTCCTGGAGCACTTGGAGCATCAGGCACAGCGGCTGCCAAGGGTTCTGTTGTTAAAAGGTGGTTGTGGCGCCCGGGAGCCGTTTGCAGAACTGATGTTCTTCTTTGAAGAGGAACACAAGCTCCAGCATTGATGTGTATTGGGGTTGGTGTTGGGGGCTTAGGGGGCCACAGGATGTACCACCTGCTCTCTGGATTCTCTCTCTGCTGTCCACTTGCAGGAGAACAATCTGATCTTCTATGAATGCAGCGCTTTCTCGGCCACGGCACTAAGGAGTCTCTGCTCCATCTCGCCAGGTGAGGGTCAGGGAGACAACCCGGGCAGGAGGGCGCCTCTCCATCTCCCAGACCTCTTCATCTCCTCCACTGGGCCACTCCCTCATCTACCTCAGCCTCTCACTGGCAGGGGCAAGGGCCTGGCTCCTGCTGGGGACTCCTGGGCGCTATATGGGGCTCAGACTGCAGGGGACAGCCTCTCTGTGGTCACCTTCTGCGCCTCAGAGTCCCCAGGTCGCTGTTCTCAAGGGACCTGCTTTTTAGGAGCGAACACTCCTGGGAAAGGTCAGGTCTTCAGCCTCTGGCTCCCTGCTGGGAGAGAGGGAGGAGGAGATGGAGAGAAGCTGTGAGCTTCGGAGTGATGATGGGTCAGTCAAGGGGCCGATCCAGGACAGACCGGCCTCTAGGCCTCTGCCTATTCCAGAGTTAAGACACAAACTAGACCTGACTTGGGTTTCACTTGTTTGCTCCAACTAGCATTTGTTTTATTCCATCCATCCATCCATCCATCCATCCATCCATCCATCCATCCATCCATCCATCCATCCACTCAACCATCCATCAATCCACCCACCCATCTACCTACCACTCTGCCCACCCATCCATTCACCCGCCCTCTGCCCATCCACCCATACATCCATCCACTCACCCATCCATCTATCTACCCACCCATCCACCCATCTACCCACCCATCCACCCATCTACCCACCCATCCACACATCCACCCACCCACCCATCCATCCATTCATCCATTCATCCATCTGTCCACTACCTGCCCATCTACCCATCTCTCTGCCCACCCACTGATCTTTCTACCCACCCTCTGCCCATCCATCCGTATATTCACCAACCCCTCTGCCCACCCACCCATTCATTCTTCCACCCATCTACCCACTCACCTATATACTCATCAATTCACCCATCCACCCATCTAACCATCTGCCCACCCACTCATCCATTCGTCTACCCACCCATCCACCCCACCACCCATCTACTCATCCACTCACCTACCTACCCATACACCCACCCACCTAGCTATCCACCCATCTACCTATTTCTAACCATTCATTCACCTGTCCGTGTCACCTGCCATCTACTTACCCACCCAGAAATATACCTGTCCATCATTCACCCACTTATCCATCCATTTTTCTATCCACCCACCTACCACCCATCTATTAATCTGCTCTTCTCTGTCCATTCACCTGCTCATATGTCCCTGTGCCATCTACTCATCCATCCTTCATCCATCCACTCATCCATCCATCCACTATCTGACCCACTCAAGCACTTTGAAAGTACAAGACAGGGATAAGATACATCAAGATTTAATCTGGAAGACAGTTCCATGAGACAGTCCTAATAGAATGAATAACCAATGAATATGTTTCTCAGCCTCTAAGGCCATGTTTCTTGGTCAAATGCTCTATGGCTCCCTGTGCCCCCAGGATAGTCCAGTGGGACCATACATAAGAATAGTATCAATGAGGGCTTATAGCACTAGTCTCAGGCGCCAACCTGTGGGAGGAGGGGGCACACAGGAAAGAAACAAGGTCAGAAAGGGGTCATGGCTGGAAGAAGATGGAGAAATATTGCTTTGCTATGTACCAGGCACTCTGACAGACTCTATTACAGGCTCTCTGACAGACTCTACAACAGGCTCTGACAGACTCTACAACAGGCTCTGTGACAGGCTCTATAACAGACTCTTTGACAGGCTCTATGACAGAGTATGACAGGCTCTATGACAGACTATGCCAGGCTCTATGACAGACTATGCCAGGCTCTATGACAGACTCTGACAGGCTCTATGACAGGCTCTATGACAGGCTCTATGACAGGCTCTATGACAGACTCTGCCAGACTCTATGACAGACTCTGACAGGCTCTATGACAGGCTCTATGACAGGCTCTCTGACAGGCTCTATGACAGACTCTGGCAGGCTCTATGACAGACTCTGACAGGCTCTATGACAGACTCTGACACTCTATGACAGGCTCTATGACAGGCTCCGTGACAGGCTCTGTGACAGACTCTCACAGGCTCTATGACAGGCTCTATGACAGGCTCTGGAGACAAATGAAAGGGCCAGTCTCTGCCCTCAGGTAGCTTGGGGAAGTCAACTGAGGACGTTGCACCCTATGACAGTGGATAGTGCACTGCAACAGAAGGGGCAAAGTGTTGCCAGAGGCAACTGCGTCACCCGCAGTATTGGGGCTCCCTGGAGGTGTTGCAAAGGCTCTAGTCACTGTGCTCTGGCTGTACAAATCAAGAGTCATAGCTTTGTTCCACGAGGATTCCCACAGCTGCTCCATCGTGCAAAGTGGGGCTCCTCCTCGTCACAGATGCTCTGTCTATCACCCGGGCCGGCCCTGCACCACGGCTGCCCCTGGGTCCCGTAGCTTCTCCAGGGCTCATACTCTTCCCACCCGTCTCCAGGATCCTCAAAGAGCAGGAAGACTCGGTGAAAGAGGACACGGTTCAGGTGAGCCACCCTGCCAAGAAGAAGTCCTGCTGCAGCTGCGCCCCCAGAGCTGAGGCTCCCACCCAATCCTGCATTCAGCGCCAACAACTGACCTCACACTGGCCAGACCTGGTCTGGGCAGCAACTTGCCTCCCACGTGGGGAAGCTGCAGCGCCTGAGCCTGCAGGCCCTGTTCGTCTGTTCTCTCCACTGGTTTCCAGGCGGCCACGGAGAGACAGATGGACTTTCCCAGAAAAGCCACCGCGTGCCTTCTCTCCCTTCCATCCTCTCCCTCCTGGGCTCAGCACTCGGGCCAGTGCCTGGTGCGGTATGGCCCAGGACGCTGGGAGCTCCATAGAGACTCTGGGCAGATTCCTAGACCTGAAGGTGCCCCGAAGTGTCAAGAGAAGCCGACCTGGGTACCCACGGCCTCTCCTTCCTTCCTCCAGGCCCCCAGGAGTGAGTCCAGCGTCTCAGCACCCAAGGGCTGGGTCTGCCTTTGCCTCCATGTCCACCCGCATCTCTGGATTGGCGCTTTACACCAAAGAGCCCCCAGCTCTTACTCTCCAGCACCCACCCACACCTCAGACCCCCAAGGCGGGTTGATGACAAGATCACTGTGAGATTAGGGAGCTGGGCTCCTTCCCTTAACTTGCACACGAAGAGTGAACTCAGAGAGTCCCATCTGCTGCTAAGTTGCCCGTTTTCTGGAGACTAGCGAGAAGGTACCTACATATATATTTATATAGAGAGCGATGGAAAAGCCATTTTCTAAATGTGGCTCAAAATAGCTCTGGGGGAAAGTGGATGTGATGATGAACAGGGTAGATTGACAGGCAGGCTGGCAGGTCCAGGCGCCTGACTTCACTGATTGCATTCACTGTTTTGGTCCCCCACCCCCACGCCCCCAGACTGTATTTCAAACCAAAACAGCAAAAAGTGGAGCATCGCCACCCGCGTTTGGCCAAGCTTTGCGAAGACAGCAGAGCAGGCTGAGGGCTTGAGGACAGCTGCCTACTCAGAGCCCGGGCGCTGGAGGGGGCAATGCCCAGGCTCCTTGGGGGCCCCTTCTGCTGGGTGACAGCCAGTTTTCAGGTCCTGGAACTGCACCCAGTTCCCTGGCTGGCCCGTGGGTTGAAGGTTAGGTACAGCACACAGCCATGGTTCCTCTTTCGGGGCCAGAGACCCTGGCCTCCCCAGAGGGCAAGCAGGAAAAAAGGGAAGTGCCAGAAGGTGAGGATGTTTCTAGACTTTTAGCACACAGCCGTCTGAGTGACAGAAATGCTGCTGGCTCAGGGGTCTAACCCTTTCCCCTGCAGTCTCCTCAGACCCCCCCAAAGTATTGGCGCACTTTTTGCTGAACCTCTCTCTAGCCCAGAGATAGCAAACCCCCAGGGATTTCTCGGAGGGGCTGCTGCAAAACTAATACTGAACAGCAGGGGGCGCAGCTCTTGGGCAAGCCAGAGCTCTCCATGGTCCCACTTTACCTTACCAGGAGTGGACATCTTGAGGGTTTGCATTCTCCCTTTCAGAGGGTTTAGGGTAACTCGTTCGTGTTCTGGCCTAGGTTCATTCTGGCCCCCTTGTCTAAGTTTGAAGGGAGCCACAAGAAACCCCTTTTCCTAAGAGAGCGTGTGGGTCAGGGAAAAAAGCCAGGGGACTGGGTCAACACGTGTGTGTGCGTGCGTGCGTGCGTGCATGTGTGTGTGTGTGTGTGTGTGTGTGTGTGTGTGAGATGGCAGTTAGGATTTGCAGGGCAGGTAGTTCTATACCAGATGCCTCACTTAGACATGGCGGGTCTCTGGCTTTGGACTGTAGTTTGTTTTGTTTGTTTTTTTTTTTTTTGGTTTTTTTTTTTTTTTTTTGCTTTTTTGGGTCGCACCTGGCAATGATCAGGGGTTACTCCTGGCTCTGAACTCAAGAATTACTCCTGGCAGTGCTCAGGGGACCATATGGGATGCCGAGGATCAACCGGGTCGGCTGCGTGCAAGGCTAAAGCCCTACCCGCTGGACTATCACTCCGGCCCCTGGACTGTAGTTTTTTTTTCTGTTTGATTTGATTTTGGTTTTTGGTGGTGGGCGCACCAGTTGGTGCTCAGGGCTTATTCCTGGCTCTGCACTAGGGATCTCGCTTCTGGCGGTCCTCAGGGAACTCCTAGTTAGGGCTGGGATAGAATTCAGCTCTGCTGTATGCACGGCAAGTGCCTTAAACACAAACATCCCCGCCCACTGTCTCTCAGGCTCTCTGGGGGTGGGTTTTTCCATTTAGAGAAAGTGCCTTCAGGGGTTAGACCCAGGTGAGACCATGCTAGTGCCTGATCTTCCAGCCCCCAAATCCAGAGAGAGAGAGAGAGAGAGAGAGAGAGAGAGCTTTCAGATGGGTCTGCCTCCCTCACCCCCCAACTCCACTTGGAAAATGTGTGGAGGGAGGAAACCCAGAGAGAGACCCTGAAGACATCTGTTTGCCCTTTCTAGGTCTTCCTTTCCCTGTTCCTTTTAAGCCACCCTGGAAACCAAAGCACTCAAGGCAGGCAGCCAGGCCCAGCACCTGGCAGAGGACAGGCAGGACTCCTGTGCCTTTTCCATTGCTGCGATGATCTTAAACTTAAGCCGCATAAGCCACGGACATGTTCTCACATGCACCTGTAGACTGTGGTCTCTGTGTCCACCCTGCAGAGAGATTGACTGTCACATCCGGAAAACACTGAGAGCAGTGCCCAGTACCAAACACACGCTAACCAGTCAGGGTTGTGAGTTGTTGCTGAATCTCTGTCCAGATCGCTTGGTTTCAGATTTAGAACCAACTCCCCCGCTGAACTATCTACCCATCACTGGGCATTCACACAGACACTACCTCGTTTGAGCGTCCAGTTCCCCAGCCTATCTGTCTGGCTTATGAGTTCGTATGGGGCTTTGTCTCTTGGCTTTATGTTCTGTGTTGTATCTTCGTTATCATCACACATGCGCATATTTAAAGGTTGTGCCCCTTCACAAACACAGGCTTACCATTTTTGTTTGCAGTTGTCTTTTAAATTATGCAGAAAATAAAAATTGTAAACAAACTTTTGTTTCTGCCACTTCAGCCACCTTTCATGTTTTGTCGTGTAATTATTCTTTTCGCTTTTCATTTTTTCATTTACGTAGCTGTGAATAGAATGTTCTTTTATTTCCATCATCTTTTTTACAGGGTTGACTGGAGATTTAAAAAATCTTTATGTTTGGTTTCTCTGGAAATACTGGAACTTTCACTTTGTAAAGGTTAGTTTTGCCAGATAGAGAATTGTTGGTTGAGAGGATTGATTTTTCCCTGTCAGTATTTTAGGGACTACAGTTTCAAAGTTGTTCATGATTGGGTTTCCGGCCACTGAGGCAGGTCTTCTTCTTCTCCTTCTCCTTCTCCTTCTCCTTCTCCTTCTCTTTCTCCTTCTCCTTCTCCTCCTCCTTCTCCTTCTCCTTCTCCTCTTCCTTCTCCTCCTCCTTCTCCTCCTTCTCCTTCTCCTTCTTCTCCTCCTCCTCCTTCTCATACTCCTTCTCATACTCCTCCTCCTCCTCCTTCTCCTTCTCCTTCTCCTCTTCCTCATCCTCATCCTCTTCCTTATTCTCCTCCTCCTTCTCCTCCTCCTCCTATTTCCATTTCTCCTTCTCCTCCTTCTTCTCCTCCTCCTTCACCTCCTCCTCCTCATTCTCCTCATCATCCTCTTCCTTCTCCTCCTCCTCCTTCTCCTGCTCCTTTTCCTCCTCCTCCTTCTCCTTCTCCTCCTTCTCCTTCTACTTCTCCTCCTTCTCCTTCTCCTTCTCCTTCTCCTCCTCCTTCTCCTTCTACTTCTCCTCGTCCTTCTCCTCCTCCTTCTCCTTCTCCTCCTCCTCCTCATCCTCGTCCTTCTCCTCGTCCTTCTCCTCCTCCTCCTCATCTTCCTCCTTCTCCTCCTCCTCCTGTTCCTCGTCTTCCACCTACTCCACTTCCTCCTTTCCCTCCCCTCCTCTCTCTCCTTTTGGGCAATATGGTTTGCAATACAGGTGCTGAAAGGTTATCGTGTTTTGAATGCACCAATCAAGAGGCACAGAGTGTCAGGATGAAGTAGAAAATCCCATTGTTTCTTGGCCCCATAGTTTCTGATGAGAAATTGGTTGAATTCTTATCAGGGGCTCTTTGAAGTGATGTACTGCTTCTCTTTTTACTACTTTCAAAATGCCAAACAGTGGATCCCTTTGAATTTATCCTCCCTGAAGTTTGCTGAACTTTTGAGATGTGACAATTCGTGAACAGTTTTCATAGAATTTGAATTTGTGGAGTTTGGGGTTGTTTCCTGAGATAGTTTCTTCTTCCTCTTTCTTTTTTCCTTACCCCCACCCCCACCAGGGCTGTAGTTGTGGGCCAAATTCTACAATGCTCAGGGCTTACTCCTGGCTCTGTGCTCAGGAATCAATCCTGCTGGTGCTCAGGGGGACCCTTGGGTCAGCTGTGTGTAAGACGAATGCCTTAACCTGTCCTGTCTCTCAAGCCTGTCTCCTTTCTCCTTTCTTGCTAGGACTTCTGCTATGCCTTCATCAGCGTGCCTGATAGAATCCCACAGGTTTCGGGAGGCTTGATTTATTTCTACTCATTTATTTTCTGTGTGTTCCTCAGACTAAATCACCTCTATTGCTCCGTCTTCAAGGTCACTGCTTCTTTCTTCTGAAAGCTCATAACTCACTAAGCAATGATTTCTCTCATGGTCTTTTTTAGTTTCCATGATTGGACTTGGTTTTTTCTTTTTTTGGGTCACACCTGGCAATGCTCAGGGGGTTACTCCTGGCTCTTGCACTCAGGAACTACTCCTGGCAGTGCTCAGGGGACCATATGGGATGCCGGGGGATCGAACCTAGGCCGGCATGGGCTGGCTGCGTGCAAGGCACATGCCCTACCGGCTCGGCTATCACTCCGGCCCCTGATTTGACTTTTTTCACTCCAGAATTTCTGTTTTATTCCCCTTTGTCAATTGTCTCTCTCTGTTGAAAGTCCCCAAAGTGGAACATTGTTCTTGCTTAGACGTTCCTTAAATTCATTAGGCAAGATTTCTCCTTAGGTCTTTAAAGCTATTGTCAGATCGCTGATTTCAGGCTTGAAGACCCCACACTGGTAGCCCTCTGCAGTATACACAGATCAATCTCTGCTGGCTTTCCCACGTTCCTTCCTTCTCCTCTTGCCTGTGCCCTGCCTTTGATATAGTCCCATCTCTCCTGTCATCGCTTGAAGTACTCAGAAGTCCTTAAATTCTGAGAATCTTGCCCACCATCTTGAGCCTCTGGCTCCCCTATTAAAGCTAAGCTGCCCAGGGCGGTGTTTAGTTCACCTGGGTAAGTATAGATCTGGCAGAAACAGTCCAACAGTCCCCCCCGTCCTTCCATGCACCCAGACAATCACATAGCTTGCCTCCAAAGTGGCAAGTGGGGAAGACTTCAAACCAGATGCTCTGAAAAGAGCTCAGTGACTTGAACATAATGAGGTTGCCATCTCTAAGCATACAAAATCCAAAAGTAAATGACCCTTGGCTCAGTGGCCCCGGGGAGGACCATCATCTCTCTTCCCATCACCTGGGAAGCACAATTCCAAGTGCACTCAACAGCCCTCGGCTTTGACTTGATTGGTTCTATCCTGGTGTGTATGTGTCAGGGCAGGGCGTGGGGATGACGGGATGACGGTGGTTGACAGGTTAGAGGAGCTTTTGAAACCTTCCCCACTTCCCTAACCCTATTATGTGATCTATTAATAGCCATGCCAATTATCAGCGGTAGCAATAACAAAGAACATCCTAACCCCACCTCTTACACAATTGCATGGAGCCAATTTCATCAAAGCGCCCTACTTAGGGAGAGCTTGTTGGGAAAGGTGGGGGCTGGGAGCCATATGGTGTTTGGCAAAGGACCTGAAATCAATGCAGAGAGTGAGGTGCTTGGGTGAGGTGGTGTCATTTATCATCCCAGGGCAGCCGACATCCAGTCCGTGAACTGACCCTTTCTCAGGACTTGGCTTGGATTCAGGAGTGGTACTCGCAGGTCCTTGCAGCACCAGGAGATTCCTTGCCGCACAAATGAGGTCTCGTAGGACTGGAGAGGGCCTGTGTGATTGTGATGAATTATGACTGGCTCCATCTGACCTATAAAAATAAACACAGTCCTTAAAATCCCTGTTCCACTCAGCAAAACTGTCCAAAGAACAAGGAGAGAGAAAGTGGGATTGGGTGGGGAGTGGAAACGGGGCGGGAAGTGAGAATGTGGACTTCAAGGGGCTGAGCATGGATCTGGGGATTTGGGGGAGGGAGGCATGGGGGGGTGGGGGTAAGGTTGGGCTGTTCCTGACCTTGTTCAGGGCTTATTCCTGGCTCTGTGCTTAGGGCTCACTCCTGACAGTGCTCAGAGGACCATACATGGTGCTAGGTAGGGATTGAACTAGGTCAGCTGCCTTGCATGACCTTACCCATGTATCCCTGTACTATCAAAGCAGGCATGCAGAAAGATTGGGAAGGCCCCCAGCCACTGTAGCCCACCCCCCACCCACCCATGACAATGAATTAGTTCTTGGGAAGTAATAAAACCGGTAGCCCTAAAACTGCCAAAAGCCCACTTTGTGGATACAGGAACTAAGACCCAATAAGACCTTATCCTGGCACCAGCACAGACCCAAAGAAAGCTGGACCCACCCCCTCCCCCATCTCCTCCCTCCTCCACCCTCAGATAAGTCCAGCTGGAGCAAAGGCCAGGAAAGAAATTTCAAGGAACTCCATCGATTACACCCAACTCTGCCCCTTGGCAACAACCCTAGCAACAGACTCTACCTAGGTAGAAAGACCACGTAGAGCAGCTTGAACAGAGGAGCAGGGGCAGATGCTGCCGGGCCCACATGCCGCCTGTGCCCATGTGTTGCTGCCTGTGGTTCACGCGTGCATGTGGTACCCGAGCACATGTGCCATCCACATCTCTGCTTTTTGAGATATGTGCTTTTGTATGTAAGGCTAGGATGTATGTGGGGCTCCCCCTCCACTCTGGAAAAGCCCACGCTCTCTTGAGCACCTTCTCTCTCTCTCCCTTCCTCTCTTTCTCTCCTTTCTTCTTTCTGTCCTCTCTTCACTATTATCTATCTATCTATCTATCTATCTATCTATCTATCTATCTATCTATCTATCTATCTATCTATCTATCTATCTATCTATCTATCTATCTTATCTATCTATCTATCTATCTATCTATCTATCTATCTATCTATCTATCTATCTAATCTATCTATCTATCTATCTATCTATCTACCTATCTATCTATCAATCTATCTACCTACCTATCTACCTACCTCCCTTCCTTCCTTCCTTCCTTCCTCCCTCCCTCCCTCCCTCCTCCCTCCCTTCCTTCCTTCCTCCCTCCTCCCTCCCTCCCTCCCTCCCTCCCTCCCTCCCTCCCTCCCTCCCTTCCCTTCCTTCCTTCCTTCCTTCCTTCCTTCTTTCCTTCCTTCCTTCTTCCTTCCTCAAAACTTCCAAATAAACTGCTTTAGTTTCACTAATTATCTCCTGAAATTCTTTTCTGTGAGGACAAGGCGAGAACCAGAAAGGTCTGGGCAAGGATCAAGTCTCCCAGCAGACTCGTTGGTCCCAGATTCCAGCTGTTCCTGTGTGGCAGAGCTGGTAGAGAGAAAGTGGCAGATTCTTCTCAGGGGCTGCCACCGCCTCTCTCCCTCCACTTCACAACAGTCACCGGGGGACCCCCACCCCAGCAGCATCACTGTCTCTCTAGCCCCAAATACCGTGAGTGAGGTTTTGTTGTTGTTCTGGCTGGGGGTGGGGCTACCTGGCTGTGGCCATGGCTTACTCCTGACTCAGGGATGATGCCTGACTGAATCGAGAGTCCCTGTGTGGTACCGGGGATGGAACTGGGTCTGGCCGTGTGCAAGGCAAGCACCTTACCCCTCGTACTATCTCTCCAGCTCCTGCAGGTGTGCCCCAAGGATCCAGGCCTCCCGGAGTCTGCTTTGCTGAATCAAGGGCAGATATCACGGGGAAGAACGCCCGTCTGCTCTATGGGTACTGGAGTGCTTTCAGCAATGACTGGGGGCGGTGATGATGCTTATTTACCCACACATCCCACCAGGCTCTAATGAGGGAGACAAGCTAGCCTGAGCTCCCGGTGGTAGGAGCATTGATCTCGGTCGCCTCCTGCTAGGCACAGCATCTGGAATCAATGTCCGCCTTCGCAGGACTGCACAGAGCTCAGCTTCATTCCCCAGAACCAGGTCACTGCATGGTGAGTCACTTCATTAGAGTCCCAGGTCTCAGGACCCAGGTAACCAAGTCCCTAGAGAGCAGTCCAGCCCTGGGATTTTTCTCTCAGCTCAAATAAGGTGCTTATTCCTGGGCTTTGGAGCCAAGAGCTAATGTGTGTTCTTGTGGCTGGCATTCAATGTCTGCTGCCCAACCTGTCTGTCCACCCTGCTGAATTTGACCTCTGTGGAATTTGTCCCCCTAAAAATAAAATGCCCAAGGATGGGATATACCCCAGGTAAGATAGTTTAGGTATTAGAATGCAAAGGGTTTGCCAGTGTGCACCCAGGAAAGAACAGAATAAATGACAAATATCTACCAGGCTATGCACACAGACATGGGGCAGAGCTGCTACCGGCTCTCCCTGTGCCCAGCCGCTCATGAGACACCCGGGAGGGGATGGCGGGTTCTAGCCCTGGCCTGCCAGCCCAGCAGAGCCTCGCAACAAGCCAGACAACCCCTCCCACTCCATGAGGGCTGTCATTTTCCTCATCCAGACTTCCCTCTTGTCAGAACTCCACCCAGCAGAAGAGCCTATTACAGCCCGGCTCGTGTGGCCACGTGGTTCATCAATAAATGCTGGATTTAGAGGTGACTACAAGAGTATGCCACCTGCACAGCAGAGCCTGGCAAGCCTTCCGTGTCATATTTGATATGCCAAATACCAGTAACAATTATAGACCTCATTCCCATGACCTGATGTAATGGTTTGAGGCTCTTTATGTTCCTGGAGCAAGCAGATGCCCTTGGACTCTACTAGCAAGAGACAGGGCATATGGAGATGTTACTGGTGCCCTCTCGAGCAAGTCGATGATGAACGGGAAGACAGTGATACAGTGATATATACCAGGCTACAAAAATGTTCCGGCAAGTACAGAATTAGATTGTTGGGGCCAGAGCAATAGTACATTGGGTAAGGCACTTGTATTGCATGCGACTCACCGGAGTTTGATCCCAGCACCCCAAAGGGTCCTTGGAGTCCTGTCAGGAGTGATCATTGAGTGCAAAGTCAGGAGTAAACCCTGAGAACAATCTAGTATGGCCCCAATACAAAAGCAAACAAAAAGGATTAGGCCCATTTAGATAAAGGGTATAGCATGGGGGGAAATGGAACAGGAAACTGTTGGGACTTTTCTCTCTGGGTTAAAGATGCCTTCTGCTAGCTCTGTAACATACCCCCGTCTCTGATACTTTGGACCTGTTGAATATTAATGCACTCCCTAACCGTCCTTTGTGTCTCCGCCAACACTAGCTGACCTGCTGGGAGTCGAGGGGAGTAGTGGGGGAGCAAGATTGCATTGGAGAAATATAATATTGATGGCCACTGAGGGCTGCCCAGGTGGCCTAAAGCTGAATAGTCCATGTGTGTCTATTTATTTGTCTCGTTTCCTGTGGCCAGTCCTGCTGGATACGGCTCAGAGGTGCCAATTTGATCAGCATTAGACACCTCCCAGCTGCTGCAGGTAGAAATCCAGGCCCTGCAGGTGTAATGCAATATCTCAGTTTACCCATGTTTTTGCCTTTCTGGAAGGGGACTGTCGGGGAAGCGCGGGGTCCCCGACAGTACCAGGAAGCGAGTTCCCTTCTACCTCCAAAGCCGGCAAGGAATGGATGAAAACTCAGGAATTCGGCAAGGTTTTAAAATGGTTTACTTATCACAGGTTCAGGCATACAAATCAGCAATAGGAAAAACCCTGTGCTCAGGACTCCCGGCTAGAACCCCCACCCAAGAGTAGGCCAAGATGGCGGCCACCACGTGTTAAGGCCCTGTAAAGAAGAGATAAAGACAAGACTCCCAAGAAGAGTGCAAGCCTACAAATAGAGCAAGAGAGGAAGCAGCCTAGTTTTATACCCCTGCAACTCAGACCTCCCACTATTATGGGAAGCAGGGAGGGTCAAATGCCCTCAGGTAATTTATCCCAGCACCTCACCTAGGCCCTATTATATGCTAATGTTTTGAGATAAAGATCTGCCTGGAAAAGCCTTTATAGGATAGAGAAGGGGTTTCTGAGATGGCATGCCTCTGTACCAAAGACTATACTAATGCCAGTTAAATATTTCTCCAAGCCTTCACAAGAGTCTCGGTCTACTTCACAGTAGTTTTGTATTTTAGTTGCCTTTGAGTTATCAGGGAGCCATGCTTGCTTGGAGGCAAAGAGCATTTCTCTCTGGTCTAATTACTTAGAGATCCAACATGGCCAGGCAAATATGCTGGTAAGATCTAGCTAGTCCCACGATGATTGTGGTAGCATGAGAGAATATTTATACCAGCTAGTACAGAACACATGGTCAGATAAACTGCCACATTTAAACTACCCCCCTATCTATGAAGTGAACTGCAGGGAGGCAATCCAGGGCAGATACAGAGGCTTTTAGGCTTTTAGGTGTCCTGCAACAGGGGACCACCTCCTGTCCAGGCTGAACCTCCGCCTAGTGCCTTCTTTTGCCCACTGAAGACCTGTTCAGTACTGAAACCTTCATTCAGGCCTTATGGCCTTGGCCAAATCCCGAACCATTTAGGGCCCTCAGTCCTGGCTTCGAGATCTACCAAAGAGGATGCTCTGCCACCTGTTCCCACAGGAAGGGCATAGGAAACTCCAAGACAGAGGGAAAATCCCTTTGAACCCCTGGACCTTTCAGTTGTCTCCTGACCTGGGCCAGGCAAACAAAGCAGAATTGAGAGAGAAAAATCCCTGAATTCTTTGTGGCTAGAAGATGCAGAGGGTCTCCGTGGAAGCAAACCCACTTCCCTTGCCTAGGAGAAGAAGAAAAAATTACATTTCTTTGAGATGCTCTCATCAGAAAGCCTTGTGTCTTATTTTTGGTTTATGGATCACACCGGAAGTGGTCAGGGTTTATACCTGCCTCAGAGGAGGGATCACTCCAGCAGGGCTCAAGGGACCATATAGGGTGCTGGGGATCGAACCTAGGCTCAGGGAACCATATTGGGTATCAGGCACTGAATTAGTCTGCCACATGCAAGGTAGGTTCCCAACCCACTGTGCGATTGCTGCTCCCCAGAGTCTTGCTCTTCCCGCTCTGAAGCTGGATAGTGGCCAGAGACTGACCGTGAGGTCCTGGCAGGCTTTCAGGGAGCTGGACACTGTCCTATTTGCCTTCAGGAGCACACTGCAGGTTTCCCCCTGCTCTCCAAAGCAGCCCCTTCCTACTGGGGGTGGGGGAGGGGAGGATTTGGTAAGTTATTTGGGAGAGCTACTAACATTCATTCATATGGACTTTTGGTTGGTTTCTTTTTAGCATTCCCAGGTCCCACAAAATAACATGCTAAATTCTGCTTTTGCGCATTTTAAGAAGGTTACCATTGAAATGGCAAAGCCTATGTCATATCTATTTTACCACCATCAAATTTGTTTCACTTTTCTTTCTTTTCATTTCCTTTTTTTTTTGGGAGAGAGGGCATCACATCTGGGATATCAAGGGATGTTCCTGGATTTTTTGCTAAGAATGACCCTTTTTGGTGCTCAGGGATCTGTACATGTTGCTGAGGATCAAACTGGAGTCATCCACGTGCTCCGCAAGTGCTTCAACCCAGTGCTATCTCTCTCTCTCTCTCTCTCTCGCTCTCTCGCTCTCTCCCCCAATATGGAAAAAAAATCGATTTCATAAGCATGTATCAACTCCAGGCTCCCCCTCATACATACCTTTCCTTAGGGGCTGCTCCGCTTCCTGCGCCTGCGTTCAGGATCTCATTCAGGATCTCTGCCTCATTACTTGGAAGGGGGTGTTGGATGATGCACACAGAAAAGAGGGCACTATCCCCAAATAACAAAAACATTCATGGGAAAGGGCACGCTACACACCTGAGCTCACTGTCACATTGAGCGCAACAGGCAGGCTATGGAAACAAGCCAAATCCCCAACGGCCGGTGAATAGAATAAGACATCATGGTAGTTATCTGAAGGCCCGAGGCAGCCCTAACAAAGAACAAAATTATGCAATTTGCAGTGACGTGTGGAACGTGAGGATATCAGGAGCGAGGTCTGTCGGGAGGAAAGAGACAGACACTGAGTGATCTCTCACATGTGGGGCCTAAAGATACACAGAAGGGAGCAACAACGGGCCAAAGCCGGGAGACCTGATCCATGCAGAACTGAGGAGGTGTGGTGGGAACTTGAGAGAGGAAGGATGTCGGGGTCCGTGAGGGAGGAAGGTGGGTACACTGGGGATGGGGGGTAGCATTCGAACTATATGTATGAAGAACCATGAATCGTATTATAAACTACAGGATCTCAATCAACTATAAACTCTTCAGTAAAACAACAGAGCATGGAGCCACCCTTCAGGAGTTATGGCACTTGCTTCCATACAGCCAGCCCTTGTTTGATCCTCTGTGGCGCATTTGGTCTCCCGGGCATGCCTACGTAAAGCCTTGGAGATCCCAAGCACTGTGGGGTGGGGGATGGCCTGGGTGGTCCGTGGCATTGCAGGGCCAGAGCAGCTCTGTGTTCACGGGACCCCTGATCAAACTGCTGAAACCATTTGATTGAGAAGTCCCAGGAGGGGACCCTGTAGCCCAGGGGTGGGGTACAGGGGAGTTACAGAGAAAATGACAACAAAACATTGTTGTTCCTGGAAGTGTGTTGCACTGACTGTAGCAGAGCGACATGCTCATGGCCACGGAACTAGGCTGGCCCTGTAGAGACCAGCCAAAGAAGCTCACGCAGACCCTGAGGAGCTCACCTGGACTCAGCTGTCTCCAGTCCTAACCCCCTTACAGCTGCTGGTCTGACTCCTTCCGGGACTGATAGAGCACAGAACCAGGGAATGGCCCCCAAGTCCCCTACTGCAAAAACAAACAACAACAAAGCAGCATGTTCATCGCTAGGCTGACATGGGAGAGGGCGGGGGGTGCCGGATTTGAGGATGAAAGACTGGCTTTGGCTTCGGTCTGGTTTGGAGTGGCTGCAGAGGCTGGGCTAAATGTGAGCCCGGCAGGGCTGTGCTCTGGGTGCTGTGGGGAGCGCAATAAGGCTGTGACAAGTAGCAGAAGCTAGAGGGGTTCACGCAGACACCGGCTGGGCCTTCAAGAACAGTCTAAGGGCCTGGAGGGTGCTCTAGAGGGGCGCCCACACCCCCTGCGTGCCCCCCAGGAGTTGGGTCTCCTGAACCGAGCTGGACTCAGGGTAGCCGAGCCAGATGGGCTCCCTCACCAGAGACCGTGGGGCTAGTTCACACCTCCCAGTTCCTAGCTGAGGTTCCCGGCTCCACCTCCACTTTCTCTGCTTCTGCTACTTCTTTCCTTCCCTTCCTTCCTTTCCTTTCAGTAGTGGGGCTTGTTTGGGGAGGTCATACCCAATGCTCAGGGGTCAGCACTCACGCTATTGCTCCTGCAGTGCTCTGAGGGTCAAAAAAAAAAGAAGGAAAAAAAGGTTGGACTCCAAGTATAGTGCTCAATGACAAAATGTGCTAACAATTAATGAAAAAAAATTTTTTGGCTTTTTTGGGTCACACCCAGCAATGCTCAGTGGTTACCTATGAGAAGAGATGAGATCAGATCATATCATATCAGATCAGACCAGATGATGCTCCTCTATGCAAAGCAGATGCTTAGCCCTGTGAGCCACCTCCTCGGCCTATCTCATCCTTTCCCTCCTCTCTGTGTCTCTCTGTCTGTCTCTCTGTCTCTCTGTCTCTGTCTCTCTATTTCTGTCTCTCACTGTCTCTGTCTCTGTCTCTCTCTCCCCTCACCCTAATCTCTGGTCCTGCCCCCACATCAGGGAGTCTCCAGCCTTACAGTCTAGCCAACACCCAACTGGCGTGGGGAGAGGTGCCGAGTCCCCCGCCAGCTCTGCTCTTGTGGCAAGAGAAATTACCAGCTTCACACCATGGGTCTATTTAAGTCGGCCTCTCACGTCTGATGGATTTAAAAATATGCTGCGAGTCAGCATCTTCGATGCAAGGAACACAACAAGCAGATGCCGCCGCTTCCCCATCCTGGGTCCCTCCCGCCCTCCCGCTCCCCTGCACCCCTCCCCAGCCACTTTCCATTCATGAGGCCTCTCTCCCCTCTTCTCCCCACCCCTCCTCCACCTCAGTGGCACCAAGGACTGCAGCACGGGCAGTGTCTGGGGGCCCGTGACACTGCCCCTGGGGTCTCAGCCCACCTTTCATCTTATCAGACCACCCAGCATGGGAGCTAAGACCCCCCTGACTTTTTTTTCCTTTGGAGAGGGTCCCACCTGGCAGTGCTCAGGGGTTTAGTCGTGGCTCTGTGCTCGGGGGGTCTCTCCTGGAGAGGCTAGGGGAGCTGTGGTACCAAACCTGTGTTGGCCACATGCACGAGCGATGGCTTTGCACGCGCCAACCCAGGAGAGAGGATACCCAGAGACAACGCAACACTATACTCTCTGGGGCCCCTAGACTGACGAATTGTGTGCACATTTGGCATGGGACCAAACCCAGGCCTCTCCAGCCCTCTCTTGCCACAGACGGGTCCAAGCTCATAAGTTACCCCGTTCCAGCTGTACCCCGTCATGGTCTTCCTATGTCCAAACCCCGTTTCTGTGGAAGACCACCCACCGTCCCCCAACCCTACCAGAGCTCTGCTCTCCCACTGACCCATCAGGTCCTCGTGGGGGGGTCCTAGAATGCCCCTGATACAGCACTGGGAGCCCTTTTCTGGAAATGGTCCACTTACCAAGTTGAGCCAAGTAACAGGTGCCCAGGCTGATTGGGGACGACCCATTGTTGGAAATTGGGCCAACCAACCCCTGGTCGGAAACTGGGCCAACCAACCCCTAGTCAGAAATTTAGCCTACCAACCCCTGGCTGGAAATTCGGCCTCCCAACCCCTAGTTGGAAATTGGACCTACCAATCCCTAGTGGGAAATTCGGCCCTACCAACCCCTGGATGTGTGTTTCCAGGAAATGAACTTTCTTCCAGAAAATGCACAGAAAGTAAGTGTCTCCCCTGGGAGCTAGAGAAATAGCACAGAGATTGAGAGCTTTTCTCACAAGCTGGGCTCAGCCTTGGGTCCCCCCCCCCCCAGCACTGCTAGGAGTGATTCCTGAGCACAGAGCCAGAAGTAAGCCCCAAGCACAGCCAGGGAGTGGCTTGAAAAAAACAAGACAAGATAAAAAGAAGGTGCCCCCTACTGCTACAAACCTCCTGGATTGTTCCAGGGGGGCTGCATGGTCCACTTTGGGGACCACTAGTTTTTCCTGCATTTCTTCAGCTCTCAGTGGGAGGATCCCTCAGGCCTGAGTGTGGCCTGTGTGTGTCTCGAGGCATAAAGAAACAGGTACACCTTGGACCTGGACTATTTGGGGCAGGGGGCGCTGTCTGCAGGGGAGAGGCCAGGCCCGAAGAACCTCCATGGATCAGTGTCTGTCTGAAGGCCCAAGGGACACACAGAGACAGAGGGACACAGCTCACAGTTGGCAGCTGTGCTTGAGAGAGAGGAGACAAGGCCAGTGGAGCAGGACTGGAGCCAGCAGGAGCCAGCCTGGAGCCTCCCCAGCTGACCAGATCCACGAGAGTCAGAGGCCAGAGCATAGGGAAGAGGAACCCCTCAAAGCAACCAACCTCAGTGTCCTGTGTCTTGCCACCGTTTGTCCACAAGGCTGCCCTGAGCAGCATCTGACCTTCCTGTGGCTATTTCTAGGTGGCCCCAATCCTTCCCTGCCCCAGCCCCCTGCAAATCAGTATTTCTAGCTTCCGGCACCTGCGGTTCAAACCAGCAACTGAAAACCACAGTTCAAAAGTCATTCAATTTCCTATGCTGATTTTTTTTCCCAATTAAATTCAGAGTGCCTTAGGAAGGGGCATTTCTCAGAAGGAGGTCAGTTCGCTGGGCTGCCAAGTGCCAGTGAAATGCTGTTATTTCACCTGCGATTTTGCAGACTGCAGGCGTCGGCTTCCTTCCTGCGGTGAAGACTTGGAGCTAGATTTGATGTGCGCTGGGGCGGGTCACTGGAGAATCACAAGGACCCAGTAACTCACCTGAGCATTTACATTCGGCAGCAACCCCCACCTTCTGGAGCTCACTTCCTCTCTGTAGGCCTGATGACTTCTCCAGATGCGATGCCAGTGAGCTGCCGCTAGCAAGGTCTGACACCTAGGGCCAGGTGACCGCAGGGAGACAGAACCGTGTCATGGAGCTTGGCTCTTGTCCACCTCTCCAGATGGCCAAAGGGATAGTCCAGTGGGTAAGGTGCTTGTTATGCACATAGCTGTCTTGGGTTCGTTCCCCATTGCCCCATCGGTCCCCTAAGCCCCATCTGGAGTGATGTTGAGCACAGAGACAGGAGTAAGCCCTGAGCACAGTCGGATATGCTTCCCGCCCCTCCACACACACAAAGAAAAAGAGAAACACACACACACACACACACACACACACACAACCAGTCTATCTCCCCATCCCTTATGCTCTCCCTTACTAGAAACCCACTTCGCTAAAGGCCCACGGTTAGAACACATGAAGGCATTTCATCAGAGATTCCCCCAAGGGTGCCACTATTGTAGAAATTTCCACCAAAGAGTAAGTAAAAAACGGAGCAGCAACACTTTGAGAAGTGGGAGACCGTGGTTTATATCACAGGCGCACCCAGATGAGTTTGAGCTCCAAAGACTGGGCCTGAAGGAAAGGCCCAAAAGTCTTTTGGGCCTCCAAAGACTGCCGGCCGGCAGCCGGCAGGAGCAGAGAAGCAAATGTTGCCAAGCATGGTCTCCTTAAAGCAGGGTCTGGACCACCTGGAGGACATCAGCACATCGGGAGAACGTTCCCACGTTACCAAGGTTACAAGGCAAGACCAGGACCATCTCAAGGACATCCCGAATGTACTTCATGGCACTGTCATGGTGCCCAGACACAGCTGTCCCAGCAAGTCCTGCTCTCTGCCGTCAGCCTGCTGGACATGAGCCTGCTTGGAATGTGGGCCTGGGTCCATTTTCCTCATCACTATCACCCTCTGCCTGAGCAGGCCATCTTAGCAGAGCCAGAGGAACGCTGTGCCCGGCCAGCTGCAAGGCCACCTCCCTTAGTTCCATTTCCTCTCAGTTATTAAAATGATGTTCCCAGAGATAGTCCCGTCTCTGCCGAGTCACAGACTGGCAAACGGGAGCCGGGCAGGAGGGTGGTGCCCAGCCTAGCCTGTCACACCCTCCCTGATCTGGGTGAGGTCTATACAGTCCCTGAGGAAATGAGAAAACTCAAGTCTCTGTTTCTCCCCGATCCCTCTCCCGGACAAAAACAAAAACAAAAACAAAACTCAACAAAACAAAACACATACACAAACCAAAAAACAAAACAAAAATCCCAGAGGTGTTACTCCCTCCTCCTCCCACTAAAAAGTCAGTGGTAAGGAAAGTAGCACAGGTATGGGGACATTCATTTTGCATGCTGGAACTCTGATTTGATCCCTGGAACCCCACAGGCCCCCTGAGAATCTGCAGGTGCTGCTTCACAGGTCCCCAGAACCACTGCATGGTCTGAGTAACCCTCTGCATTATGGGACCCAGGAGGCACCATAGTTCTTGGACTCTGGCATTGAACCATTGGCCTGGTTGGCTGAGTACTGCTGGGAGGTGCCCGGGTACCCTGAATGCTGCTAAACAACCCCTTGAAAAGTCAGGGATAGGAGACTTCATTTGGAGGGGGTGGGTAGGGCTGGGTCACACCCAGTTATGCTCAGGGCTGACTGCTGGCTCTGTGTAACACTCAGGGTCCATATGTAAAGCTGAGGATGGATCTTGTGTTGGCTGTGTGCAAGACAAGCACCTTCCCTACCTGTCTTCTCTTGACCCCAAGGGTCACGGTACTCTTGGCAAGTCCAAACCCAGGGTCATGGCAAATGAGAGTGTAGCAAGGCAGATCCAGACACTTCAAGCAGTGGAGTCTCAAGAGCCCCACCCTCACAGCCCCAGAGCGTCATTTGTCAAGGACGATGCTGAGCCATGAGAGACATTGTGTCCAGACAAAGGCCTCCCCAAGGATGCCAGGGCAAGATCAATGGGCCTGAGCCGGGATCTGCAAAGTTGCTGTCAGCTCGTTGGGCCAATGTTGGTTTAGTAGCTTGGCTGGAGACTTGGGCATATGTGATGGAGCTGGTTTGCCCAGGCGTGGCCATCCTGTTCTCTTCTTCCCACCAAAGCCTCATGGTGAGATTCTCCTCCCTCTCCACCCCAACCCCACCCCCAGAATGTCTCCTTGATGCAGCCCCCACCAGTCTCCTATGAACGGGTTGTCCGGCCTTTCTGCCCTCCTCAGCTTTGCTTTTCTCATTTCCTTTTTATTTTTGGTTTGTTTTGAGCACACCAACTGTGCTCAGGGCTTACTGCACTCAGGCAGTGCTCCAGGGGCTTACATGGTGTTGGGGCTCCAACTAGAGTCAGCTGCAAAGTAAGTGCTGTGACCCCCCGTGCCATCAATCTGGCTTCCTCTTCTGCCTTTTCAAGGGTCTGTTCAGACCTCCCTCGTGAGAGATGAGTGCTCCCAAGGGTGTGTCCCAAGGGGATGAGCATGGAGCGTGTTCTGAGAGGGCCAGCTAGTCTCCAAACCATGCTGGATCTCCCAAGTCAAGTCCCCTCCACGGCCGCTCCGTGCTGGCTCCAGTTCCCAACGTGCTGGGCGCAGATGTTTCTTCTTGGACACTGAATCTGGCGGAAATGAAGATTCTCCCCCGAACAGCCTCGTGGACTGCAGAGAGGCGACTGAGAACAGCCCACTGAGGCTCACCCACCCCTGGGTCACCTCTCACAGCCCAGGGATGGGGGTCTGTGGGGCTCCCCATCTTCCCAGAGGCTTGAGGTACAGCTGGTCCCTCTGGGAAGCCCGGGATGCCTGCAGGGCATTACAATGCCCATAATGCCCTAGATCCCCAAGGGGTTGGGGTATTGTGAATTCCATCACGGAGGATTGTTCACCTCATGGCCCCACAGGGGAGCCCAAGACTTGGATAGGCTTATTGTCCAAGGAGAGGCAGCGTCCGGGGGTTCCCAGCCTCCCACCGTGAGCTACCCTGGAACATCCTCTAAGGGTGCCTTCACCCATACCCATCTTTACCACCTTTCTCTGACAGCCTTAGAAGGGTTTAGGTTCCCTTGTTCCTATTTCCTCCCTTCCTCTTGTTTCTCTCTCCCTCTCTTCTACCTCTCTTCCTCTTTCCTTTCTTCTTTCTCTTCACTCTTTCTCCCTCTCTTCTCTTTCTCCCTCTTCTCTCTCTCTCTCTCTCTCTCCTCATCTAATATGCATGGGATGAAAACCATCACACAAAGGGCTGGAGAGGTCGCCAACCGGGTTGGGGTCCTTTCTGAATGGTGACCCTTGAGGAAGAACATTCCAGAACTTCTGGGAAGGGAAGAGGCAAGGATGGTTCAATACTCGGTTCTGTGCCCACCCCAGCCCCAAAGGCTGCTGCCAGCTCTTAGGCAGTGTCAGAGTGGGGTGGGGTTGGGGGATGCATCAAACCCTGGCAGGAAGAGAGAAAGGGAGAAAGGGGCTCCCTCAATATCCCTCATCCCAGAGCAGCGGGGCCAGGAGGGACTTGCTCACTGCCCTAAGTGTTGTTTTTTCATCTGTTTTTTTGGAGGGGGCTGGCCCGGAAGCCATGTTCAGGGCTTGCTCCTGCCTCCGCGCACCCGCATTACTCCTGGCAGGGTTTGAGGACCGTGTGGGTGCCGAGGACTGGACTCGGGTCAGCTGCGAGCAAGGCCAGCACCTCTTCCACCGCACTGTCTCTCCAGCTCTTGTCCAAGGGCTGCTCCATGCAGTGCTGGGGTTGCTCCTGGCAGTGCTGGGGGAACCAGGTAGTCTGGGGGATCAAACACAGCTCCCCAGACAGAAAAGCCTGTGCTCTACAGTGAGCCCCCTCCCGGATCGTACCTAAATCATTTTCTAAACATTTTCTTTGGTTTTGGGGGCCACACCTGGTAGTGCTCAGGGCTTACTCCCGGTTCTATGCTCAGGAATTCCTCCCTGGCAGTGCTTGGGGACTATATGGGATGCTGAGGAGAGAACCTGAGTTGGCCACAGGCACAGCCACCACTACCTCCCTCCCCACCACCGTACTCTCTCTCAACCCACCCAAATCATTTTAGTGTTTGGGCCTCCTCATGATTCTTCACACTGAGTTTTCTTTTCAGGAGCAGGAGCTTTTCCCCAAAGGAAATGGAGACAGACATGGAAGAACTAACAGCTCTTTGGAGAGGGGAAGACCCAGCGCTCGGCTCGTCCTGATCCCGGTCCCTGCCCTCCTGACTCTGGGGCGTGAGGTGCCCCAGGACACGGTGGAAAACACTCACTCAGCCCTGTCCCACTTTTCAGCCGAGCCCCATGCAGGCAGCAGGGCCCATAGTAAAGGTCCAGCCAAGCCCTGACCCCACCCCGACCCCATAGGCCAGCTGTGAAGCTTTGTCCACCCCTAGGGGTCAGGCCTTTCCTACCTGATAAACAAATCTTTGGGGTGACTAGCCCAAGAGTTCACAGCGGGACTGGGGAGGTCACTGCTAGGAGTGATCCCCGATGAAGAGGCAGGAATAAGCCCCTGTGCATTCCTGGTGTGGCTCCCCCCCCAAACAACACACAAAATAAAAACGAAGCAAACATAGAGGCAGATGCTTTGGTCTCAAGGGATCATTCCTAGACTGAAAGGGTCCTTCAGGCCCTGCTGCTGAGCCATGAAGCAGAAGACTGGCCAGCCCAGGGGACATGCTTAGTGCTTGGAGCCAGCCAGCCACGAAACCAAGGCCTACAGCCCACCCTGAGGCTGGGGTTGAAACTGCAGCCCCAACGGCACACAGGGACCACCCGGCACTGCCCTGAGGTTCCCACAGTAGCTCCAACAATGATTCCTTCCCATGACGGAAGGAACCTTCTAGACCTTCCCAGAACTCCGGCCCTCTGGAGGTGCTATTTAGCGATACTGCCTGGTTGTGAGACTCAGTGATGGAACTAGGCTGGATGACCGGATTGGGAGTCTCAGTGGCAGAGCAGGAGAGGGAGGGTGCAAGAGCCGGAGATTCCCAGTTCCAGGAAGGAGGAAAACAACGTTGAGAGCCCTGAGGGCCTCAGCCTCCTTCAGGGTGGGGTCCCAACCTGGGTGCAGATTCGGGCCAAGGCGACAGGAATGGGGGTGAGGTGAGAGCAAAGAGCTGAGGTGGCTGGTGCTGCTGCTCTCAGCTCCCTGCAACAATACGTTCCCCCTCCCCAAAGACCCTTCCCAGTCTGCCAGAGACCCAGCACCGAGCTCAGAGACCCTCTCCGGCCAGTTCCACCGGTCCACCCCCAGCGGATCGCCTGCCCCACATCCCTCTGCCAACCTCCAAACACCCACCGGAGCGCCTGGGAGCTCAGACCCTCCCCCAAGCCCAGCCCCAGCTCCAGGAGCCGCCCCCAACTTCCTTCGGAGCCTTGGGTCTGGCCAACCGTCTCTATGGGCCAAGCAGGAACCCCCCCCCACCAGCCCCCAGCCCCTCTGTTCCCCAACGCATCCCAGGGCCAAAGCACCCGTAAAGACAGGCTTCCCAGTGTTCGGCTCTGGTATGCGTTTATTGAGCGCCCACGGAGTTGCGTGGCTCTATGCCCAGGGCTTGGACCCTGGTATCGTGGTAAGGAGCCCCAGAGAGGGGCCGCGCTACAAGGAACATTTCATAGCTGTTTAACATCTGGTAGGGAAAGTAGGGAGAACTAAACACAAAACAAGTTCCTACTGGAAAGCAACAGACTCTCCTCTGAGGGGGACTAGTACCTAAGGCGCGCGCACACGCACCCCCTGAATGAACGTGGCCCGACGTGCGCCCGCCCGGCCCTGTCTGTGCATGCAGGCGCAGGCGCCGCAGGCATGCGCGCACCACAACCGCACGGATGATCTGGCTTATGCTACCCAAAAAAACACTACGCCTCCAGGTTCTATGAAGCAGTCTGTCCTAGGAGCCTGCAGCATGCAAAACTTGGAAGATTTGGAGGTTCACAGTTAAGGAGACAATGGGGCTACATGAGAACTTGGCCCTCCGCGGGGACCCCCTTCCCTATCTCTTGACCCCCCCCACTGCTAGAGCACTGGGGGCTGACACAGTGCTACGAACTTGACGAACTTGGACGAAGCCTGTGTGAAGGAGTCTCAGAGCAGAGCTGGGGGCTGCGGGGTTGGGGAAGGGGGTGCTCTCTGTCCAGCGGCAAGCCCCGGAGTCCACCAATCTTCCAGGCGGAGCTCGGGGCTCCGCGGGTCGGGGTGGGGTCCCTGCAAACAGTGATCCTCGCGGCCGCGCACATGGAGGGCGAGGTCTGCGTCCTGCTGGCGCTCACGGCTGCCCACTGGCTAACGCATCTTGTAGTCATTAGATACAGATGTTTCGCACAGCTGTCCTTTAAAATCCAAGTCTACTGTGAAGTCGAGGTCTCGCTGTGAAGGAAGACGCAGAGGTCGGGTGTTAGTGTGTGGACATCGGTGTGGGTCCAGTTCCATCGCTGCAGACACAGGCGCGGCAGAAGCCCCCAGTGAGGTCCCCACCCCAGAAACCGCTCTCAGAGACCCATCCGGGGCTTAACGAACCTCCCCAGCAGATTCTGTGAGCTCTGACCTAAATTCTCCCTTTCGCAATATTCAAAGGGCAGCGAGATAGTGCGGGTGTTGAGGCCTGTGGTTGACCTGGGTTGGAATCGTGGCATAGCAGAGGGTCCCCTGAGCCCCTCCAGGAGTGATTCCTGAACAGAGCCTTGAGTAAGCCTGGAGCAATGACCCCAAGCAAACGGCGGACTAAAGATGGTCTCCATCCTGGGAGGAAAAACCCAGGCAGGTAGTTCTGTCTCAGGGAAACAACCCTCAGCGCACCCGTCAGCCTGTCCGGCCGCACTCAGGACGTGTCATGCCCACACAGAGAAAGTGTGGATCCCCGGTACCAAGCTCTGAAGGCCTACAGACTCCTCCCAGGCAGGAAGCCCCCCCACCTCCACACTGTCCCTCCATGGCTTAGCACCTCCAAAAAGGGGACGCCCAGAGACACCCTAAGCTCCTTCCAGGGCATCTGCAGTCCACCCAGAAGAAACCTCATGGTCCGAAGTCTAAGGGTTCAAGGTGGGGGACCCCAGTCAATCTAGTCCCCGCCGCACCAGCTTCCTGCTACCTCCCTCCCTCCACTACTCCTAGGACTTTGCTTTGGCTTTGCACTCTAGGTTCCACCCAGAAAGTTCCTGGGCGCTCTGTAGCGGCCCTGTTCTTCCCACTGCTCTACTCCCCCCAACCCTCCTCCCCACCTCCCCTTCCTTGGCACTTACCACATTTTTGGCATTTGGCTTCATGGATATAGTCCCGTAGATTTCTTCCCCCTCCGCACGGTGAGGTAATCTTCCAAGTAGAAGACAGTCTGTTTCCAATGAGTGTAGGGGGCGTCGGGGCTGGGGGGCAGGGGAGCAGGGAGGAGAGTGAGCGGGCGGGACCCCCACCTCCAGGTGGTCTGCTCTGAGGAGCTGAGCCCTGCCTCTCCCAGGCCCCTGGTTGGCTCAGTGGCCCCATCTTTGTGTGAAGTGTCGGCCAGTGCCAGGCTACGCGCCCACCCTTTCCATCCAATCCCCCTCCCTCAGGACAGCCGCTCCTGTCAGGCATCAGAAGGGACACCAGCCACCACAGGAAGTGCAGAGTGAGGCCTCACAGGCCTCTTCCCCCAAGCTCCCCAACACAAAAGCACCTCAGATCCCTCAGAACACACCTGTGTGTGTCTCATGCACTCAGAGGAGTGAAACTTGGAGGGGGTCAGACATCTGTAGAGGCGCGCCATTTCCCCTCGGGTAACAGCGCTGAGACACAAGCCACTGTTTCCCTCAAGGACTCGCGTTTGACAAAGAGCTTCTCTGCCTGGCTGGGACGCGCCACTCTGGGAGCGCTTCCTCAGGGCCTCCCCAAGTGCAGGGGAAGACTGAAGGGAAAGTTTCATTCCACAGAGCCTTGCTGGCCCACACCCACCCACCCATGGGCGCACCTCCTCTTGCATTTACCGTCCAATCCCTGACACAGTCTCGCCTCATGTCGATCCTATGTTTGAGTCGTGTCATGACTCTGCAGCAGCCATGTTTCCCTCTGTGTCTCTGGAACATTCTTTCCCTCTCCCTCCAGTCTCTTCCCCAGGCTCTCTCTCTCCTCTCTCTACTCTCTTCTCTCTCTCCTCTCTCTTCTCTCTCTCCTCTCTCTCTCTTCTCTCTCCTCTCCTCTCTCTTTCTCCCTCCCTCTCTCCCTCCATCCCTCTCTCCTCTCTCTCCCCTCTCCTCTCTCCCTCATCTCTCCTCTCTTCTCTCTCCTCTCTCTTCTCTCTCTCCTCTCTCCTCTTTTTCCTCTCTCTTCTCTCTCTCCTCTCTCTTTCTCTCTCTTTCTCCCTCCCTCCCTCTCTCCTCTCTCCTCTTTCTCCTCTCTCTTTCTCTCTCTCTTTCTCTCTCTTCCTCCCTCTCTCTCCTCTCTCTCTCTCTCACTCTCTCTCTCCTTCTCATTCGAGGGGTTCTTGCCTGACAGGCGAGGTGGCTAGGTGGGGTCTAGCCTGTCTCTGTGGAACCACCTCTGACCTATCGATTATCTCTTATCTGTGTCTTGCCCTTAGGACGCCCCTGTGCTGAGAGGGCTGGATTCCTTATTTATAGCTTAATTCTGCTATATCCTGAGTGTCTCCTGGCCCTGCACTGGTAGATCCATACACACTCCATCAACTCCAAGAGAACTTGCCTTTTCCTATAACTTGGTCACATTTGGCAGAATTAGTCAGAGGGGAGGAGGACACACGGCAGACGACCTGACTCTCCTGAGGGCTAGAATAACAAAGGAGCAGACAGGCGCAGACAACACCCCTTGGACTTTGAGCACAGAACCGAGATCGCTAAGTTGGGACAAGAGGGGAGAGAAAAAGGCCCATTAGAAGTGATGTAAGGTGGGCTGGAGCAATAGGACAGTGGGTAGGGTGCTTGCCTTGCATGCTGCTGACCAGGGTCCAGCCCCCAGCATCCCATATGGTCCCCCAAGTACCGCCAGAAGAAATCCCTGAGTGCAGAGCCAGGAATTAATCCCCGAGCATTGCTGTGTGGGTACCCCCAAAAAAAATTCTAATAACAAACCATGAAACTTTATTTCTATTGGGGGAAAAAAGAGAAAGAAGTTACATAAGGACAGTGATGAAGGGTCTGAGGAAGATGATGAGGTGATGATCTACACACCGCAGCATAAACAAGAACATTATTATAACCATGTTATAGCAACGACAACTTATTTTTTAATAGTTTACTTTTCTTTTTGAGAGTGGGGGCCACATCCAATAGTGCTTAGGGCTTACTCCTGGCCCTGGGCTCAGGGATCACTCTAGGGGGCCCTCAAGGAGCCTTTACGTCAAGCATGGAACCAAGGTCAGCCACGTGAAAGGCAAGAGGCTTAAATCTGTACTATCTCTCCGGCCCCTCAACTACAGTGTTTCTAAAAACCCCAAGAGGAGATGTGTTTTGATGCTTCTGTCTCCCCACAGATATTCAATTATTTTGGGGGCTTTGGAACCTCTAGACTGTAGGTGAAGCATCACTGAGAAAGTTCTTCTTGGCCTTCCAGGCTCTTGATGGCTCCATCATAATGCACAACTCACCACCACTAATTTTGCTGCCTGGGATCAGAGCTAAGAAAGAAAAGACTGGGGAAGAATGAACACAACTTTAGGTGCCTTGATGGCTTCCTTCCAAGCTATCACGTGGAAAGATTGACATGTGGTCCTAGAGGCAGCTTTGGATACACAACAGATGCTGGTCACGGAGAACTAAGTGAAGCAGATTTCTGAGTCACAAGAAGACGAATTATCCTACAGGCTACTAGGACAGTGTTCACACACTATCGGTGGGCAATTTCTCAGGCAGAGACAGCCCAGGTGGCCTAGACGATGTTTAACGCCCCCGCCAATCTATTTTAATAGTGGTGAAGGGCCTGTGTCTAGTTGCCCTTTGCAAGGAGCTGGCTTGATCAAATGTCAGTGGTTTGGACTGAGACTTGAGTAGCCTTCTGAGAATGCCTTCGGGAAATCAATATAAACCCAAGGTCAGGAAGAGAAAGAGCAGTAGGAGCTGGTGGAAGGGTGGAAGGAGGCTTGTGCTCGGACAATCTGAGCCTCTCAGATCCTGTGTCCACGGCACCCTGCCTTCCTGTCCTCCGAGGCACGCTGGTGTTGGTAGACAAACCCTTCCTGCTCACAGCAGCACTTTGCCACCTGCATCTTAAGTGACCACTGAAAGACACTCTGTAGTAGGTACAGGGAATGCCAGCATGTTCCTGGAAGCCTGCTTGCCCCTACGTCCACCTGCAATGTTTCAGACAAATATCTCTCATCCTTAAAGGGCTTCTGGCCAGAAAATACTACGAGCTTTTTCCTGTCCCCTAACCAGGCACCTATGACAATCACTGACGTGACATGCTGCTGATCCAGCCCCCAAGTCTGCTGCCAATGGTTGGCGCTGCCAACCCAAACACACCAGTCTCAGGTTAGAGAAAAGGAAGTTTCCCACCTCCCACCTTGATATCAGTGCCAAAAATTAAGAACTCCCCAAACATCTCATTGCCATGATGGATTTGTCACAGTAGGGGCTGAACCCAGGTTCTATAGTTGGATTCTCCACCACAGAGTCCTGAGAACCTTCTCTAGAAGTCAGGTGTTTGGACTCTGCTCCTCAAGATTTAAACTAAAGGGGCCGGAGCGATAGCCCAGCGGGTAGGGTGTTTGCCTTGCATGCGGCCGGCCTTTGCCGGTCGGGGTTCGATCCTCGGCATCCCATATGGTGCCCCAAGCACCACCAGGAGTAATTCCTGAGTGCAGAGACAGGAGTAACCCCTGAGCGTCGCCAGGTGTGACCCCAAAAAGCAAAAAAAAAAAAAAGATTTAAATTGGAAATTCTGGGGGTATGGGTGAGCCTCAGAGTAGACTGGCCAAGATTTCGGTGCTGCCTCTTAGGGACAAAACAGTCAGGGACCAACCTCCAGAAATCTCAGAACCAACTCTATGGCGTGGTGCCTAAGAATATCTCTTGGGTGGATATCGGGGGTAGGGATATTGCAATAGGCAATAATATACCCATTTACTGTTCTCACTTGGCCCCTTTTTTTCTCTCTGTGACCCTGGGGTTCTTCTGTATGTGAAGCACAGGGAAGACCAGAAGGGATGAAAGAGGAGAAAGAATAGGCAAAACGTGTGAGCCTGACTCTGTGGGACCCAGAATGTTGCACCTTGCTTCTGTTTTCCTGGTATAATTATGAATAACACCCCCTAACGTCCCATCAAATGGCCTACTTGGAGGATGACCAACATGTTTATCCTCTCCAGAACCGAGGGGGTCCGTGTCAGTGTTCTCCTAAGCCCTGGCTGTAGTCAGTTATTTCATCTTTATGGAAAGTGCCATCACCTCTTGTTTGACCAATAGACTATGGCTCTGATCTGCAAAGATTAACTGCTTCACTCTCAGATGTCCTAGAGAAGCATCTAGAAAATCTCCATGCATCAGCCCAGTATGGAACATGGAGAAGATTTAGGTCCTCCTCCCAGGGAAGCCCTTCCTCCCCCGCAAAAACCCCACTACCCAACTCTCACCTTCCAGACCCATCACTCACTTTTCATCTCTCTGTGGGTGGGTTGCTTTCCAATTTATTTCTTGTTTTTGATTTTTTTGTGATCAAACCCAGTGGTGTTCGGGGACTACTTCTGGCTCTGGGATCAGGAATGACCCTTGTGGTGCTCAGGGCCCATTATGTAGTGCTGGGAACTGATTCAGGTGATTGAAGCCATTTCTGCTGCCTGATGGATTTCTCGGGCATCTCACAATAACTCAACACCATTCTAAATACTTTTTATTTTATTCATTTTGGGATTTTGAGTCCCACCTAGTGCAACCTTTAGCTGTGTAGGTATAATTACAGGAACACACTGTCTTCCCGTTCATCGTCGATTTGTTCGGGCACCGCTCATCTCCATATGACCTGTCTCATGCAAGTAGAGCCCAAGGGCACCTGCTTGCTCCAGGAACATAAAGAGCCTCAAACCATTCCATCAGGTCATGGGAATGAGGTCTATAATTATTACTGGTATCTGGCATATCAAATACGACACAGGTAGCTTGCCAGGCTCTGCCGTGTGGATAGCATACTCTTGTAGTCATCTCAAAATCCAGCATTTATTGATGAACCGCAAGCGGCCGCGCAAGCCAGGCTGTGATAGGCTGGTCTGCTGGGTGGAGTTCTGACAAGGGGGAAGTCGGATGTGGAAAATGGAGGTGCTCATGGAGTGGGGGTGTCATCTGGCTTGTTGTGAGGCTCTGCTGGTGTGGTGGGCCAGGGCTAGAACCTGCCATCCCCTCCCGGGCACCTCATGAGCTGCTGGGCACGGTAAGAGCCAGTGTGGAACACAGGAACAACATGGCGACCATATGTGGTACCAGGATTAAACTGTCTGCACGCAGGTCAGTGCCTGCCCTGTACAACCTCTCGGGCTTGCTTTCTGCTCTTTATTCTCCCCTTATCTCCCTCACCTCAACCCCCTCCATTTAGTCTCCCTGGTGGTCAGCTTTTGTTCTTGTTTGCAGTGGACATGTCCAGTACTGGCCACACTATATATATATATATATATATATATATATATATATATATATATTCATTCATTCATTCCAAAAGATATCTGAGAGGGCCCAGAACTGATTCTAAAGTTGGAACAGCCTCCAAGATGAACAAAACCCCCCTGACCCCCTCCAGTTCTCTAACACACACGTCCCATAGCCTAAGTCTGAAGACACTGAGGTTAGCAGCCAGAGACTGCAGTGGGAGTTATGACCAAGGATGAGGATGGGGGGGGTCACAAGGACTGAAGGAACAAAGGCCAGGATCCCCCGTGAGACTCTTCGTGTTGCTTTTGGAAAAGCAACAGAATCCTGCCATCTTTCTATTTATTTCCCAATTTCTCTGTGGGCTGGGCAGTTTTCCTGGATCTTAATACTTTTCTTTTTAGAGCTGTAAATGTGCAATTGCATTCCCTATGGAGCCCATCGGTTTTGATTGTTTTTGATTTTGACTTTTGGGCCCTCCCAGTTGTACTCAGGGTTTACCCCTGGCTCTGCCCCAGGCATCGAATCCTGGTCAGCCACATGCGAGACAGTGCCTTACTCCCCATACAGTCTCTCTGCATTAGCATACGCCTCAGAGACCTGGGGCCTACAAAAGCAGGATGAGAATGCTATTCGGGTCTCCCAGAGAGAAATCGAAAGAGATATGCTTGGAATATCACGCCTCACTCAAGTGAGAGAAGGAATCCGGAGTTCTGACCCTCCGTCGCTATTCCAGAATCAGGGACGCTGTCTCATTTGCCAAGGCATCAAAAAATCAGATGGGCTGGACATGTAATGCGATTTGGAGACAACCGCTGGACTAGAGCCATTACCGACTGGATCCCACAGGATGTCAAAAGATCACGTGGCCGCCCACCTACAAGACGGTCAGACTTCCTTGTCAAGACCCTGAAGGAACGGTTTGAGGCTCTTCATATTCCTGAATCAACGAGATGCCATTGGGCTACATTGGCACATGATAGGGTCCAATGGAAATGTTACTGGCACCTGCTCGAGCAAATCGATGAATAATGGGATTCAAGTGATCAAATGATCAAGTGACTGTCTCTCTGGCCTGCTGACCAGTGGGAGAGAGAATTAAGAAGCTTTTCTGACCTGAGAGTAGGTTCTGTCACAGGACAGGAAAACAGGAAAGGGGTTAACCAAGAAGTATAGGGCGGCTTGGTCACTTCATGCCCCAGGATCTCAAGATCATGAGTGACTCGAGGTCATCTCAGTGCAGGGTCTGCTCAATCCCTCTGAAAACCATTGCCCAGAGTTAGGCCTGCTTCCTTCCTGCCTAGAATCAGTCAGTGTCCCGCAGTCCCCTGGAGGTCACACTCATTTCCAGCCCCCCACCACCACTACAGATGTGTTGGGGTCCAGGGGTGTGGGGAGAGGGATGCAATAGAGACTGAAGACTGCCATAGCTTGGAGCCTTGGGACTCTGTGCCCATTTCCTGAGGCTACCCAGAGAGGAGATGCCGGGGCTAGTAACTGCATTCATTTCCAAGCTGTGCTGTGGGCGGCATGCTTAGGGGGTCCCCCAGAAACCGCCGTGGTTGTACAGAGATGGGAAAAGCCAGTTGGGAGCCCACAGGGAGGGGCCCACAGACACCAGGCTGCACCCTGCAGACGGTTTCCAATTAGATGAGGCTAGGCTATGTTGGGGCATCCACATTCGGGGTAGGGGGGAGCCGCTTGGAGAAAAACAAGGAGTAAAAGCACAAAAATTTGGCAAGGGGCTTCTAGAAGCAGCCAGGCAGAGCCTGCTGGCAGAAGGGAAGCCATTGCTGTCTTCTTAGTCAAGCTGAAGGGAATTTCAGGAATGTATGGGGCAACTAGGGATCCATTCACTTTCATTAATTATAAATGCTCTCTATCTCTGATGCATTTCCTGCTAAAGTGGATATCAGAATCAATGACATCTCACTAGCAACGCATCTGTTGACAGCCCAATAATAATGGGACCTTGATGTCACTCCGCTATTTACATTCTAGTTAGAGGCATTTCAGAGCTAATGACTGAGGCAGGCGGGGTGGTCACTGTTGTATTCCACTGGTCACTGCAGAGCAACCTTGCATGAGGCAATGATGAGGAAAAGGGCATGAACTGGGCCTTTAGGCTTCATCTAACTCTGGGTATCACCAAGGCATGGGTGAGGCTGAAGCTGGATCAGGACCTTCCTCCACGCCCCCTTTTCTATCCAAGTAATGTCCCAAGAGTTCTGCCCCATAGGAAATTGTAAAAATGATATCTTTAGGGGCTGGAAAGAGAGTACAACAGGTAGGGTGCTTGCCTTACATAGAGTCTACCCTAGTTTGATCCCCGACACCCCCATATGGTAAGTCTCTTGCCCCTTTGGTCCACAAATCAAGGGGTCAGGAGGTGGAGAACTAGCCCTAGAGTACCGGTGGAGCTCAAATGTCTGATACAAAGACCCTCATTCTGACACAGACCACGGGGGACAGCCACAAATGACCAACAGGAGAACATCATTCTGGAATGCCCAGAGTTTCCAACAGGTGGTAGACAGGGATGGGGCATCAGCTTCTCTGAGCTCAGTAGGGCTGGGAGGCCCGAGGTACACAGATGTATGAGCCACAATCCTGCCTGGGGGCGCCAAGAAGCAGGGAATGTTGACTTGGGGCTCTGCGCCTGATTCTGGAATTCCTTGTGTGTTTGGTTGGGTCAAAAAGAGAAAAGTGTGTGGTAGGGGTGGGGGTGAGGGTGGGGGGGGGTCTCCACAAAGCTCAGAGCTCAAATCATAAAGGAAAAACAATGGAGGGTGACAGAGCTCAAAGCAACCCAGTTTTGGTTTTTCCAAGACGTGGTTTTCTGCTTGAATGGCGGTTATGTAAGAGGCCAGCAAGGGGCAGGGGGTGAAAGGGCTCACCAAACTCTAGATTTTATTTTTGTGACTTCCTGGAAGCTTCTAATCATTTCCAACTGAAAGCAAAAGGGAAGGTGTGCACAGCTCTGCCGCCTTGAGAGCTGGGGCTGGGGAAGGAGGAAGGCATCAGCAACCGGGACTCGCAGGTTACAGCGGAGCTTCCAGCCTTCCGCTTCCTGTGTGCTCCTGTGTATGGTGTGGGACATCCCCCATGAGAGACAAAAGCTGGCAGGGAGGGGATCCTGGGGAGGACGACCAAGCTTGACCCAAGAAGAAAGGGGCCATGTGACCAGCGGTGAGCGTGGAGGCAGAGCTGGTGGGACAGTGAGGTTGGGGCGCAGGGTGGGCCAGGGCAGCTCATTTCCCAGCCCAAGGCTAACCCCAGCTCCTCAGAACATGCCGCCTTTAGGGAAGGCGCCTTCTCTAGGGGATTCTGTGAAAACCTGGCTAGGCTGAGCCCGCATCACCCAAGGAGGACTGGTGTCCTGCTAGGAAGAGGAGATGAACAGGCCAGAGTCATAGGACAGGGCTGAAGTCAGCCCACTCAGCTCCGTCCTCTGCACCACATGGTCCCCAAGCGTCAACAAATGCAGCCTTCAAAAGCCTCTAAACCCTGGGCCTGAGCAGAACCTCACGTTCCTCAGGCCCTTCCTACAGAACTGCACACTGGGGTGGTAGAGGGTCTCTGGGGGGCTGTCTACCCCCTGAGAACTGTTTTGGAAGACCCCCCTTCCCCCAAACAATAATAGGAAAAAAGGAGGTTATGACACGTGGTCACAGTGGATGTTCAGGCAGAGGCAAAGCCCTGTGAAGGCAGAGTGGGAAGGGGGCGGGCAGCAAGGCCAGGGCAGAGGCCCAGGGGAAACCTGGGAAGCATCGTGAGCAGAGCATTCCCGTGGGGCCGCATTGGGCAGCAGGAGTGGACAGCGAGAATGTGGGAGGTGATGAAAGATGAGGGATGCCTCTGATGGATAACAAGATTCTGGGGGTCTCTCAGCCCCGAGAGCAATAGCAATGGCAGGAGACTCTGCACCCCCTTCCTGTTCAGCAGGAAGGGTGGGGAGATGGGGTGCAGGTTCAGAAAGGAGGGGTGAGAAGGGATACAGGCCCAGTAAGGAGGGGTGAGGAGAAGGGATGCAGGTTCAGAAAGGAGGGGTGAGGGAGTGGGTTACAGGTTCAGTAAGGAGGGGTGAGGAGAAGGGATGCAGGCCCAGTAAGGAGGGATGAGGAGACGGGGTGCAGGTTCAGTACGGAGGGGTGAGGAGTGGGGTGCAGGTCCAGCAAGGAGGGTGTGGGGCAAGAACTGAGGCCTCAGAAGTGGGTGGGGAGCCCGGTCCAGGACCCCCCGCTGAGTAGACTCAGAATGTGGCAACACAGCACCCGTAAGAGAAGGGACGGGGGTCTGGGGAGAGGTTGGGGACAAAGGAGAGATTGGGTGGGGTCAGCAAAGGAAGAAGGTGGAGTTGGAGATACAGTACCGTGGTCAAGGGGCCAGCCTGGGTTCGACCCCCGCAACCACATATGGTCCCCAGCTCTGCCCGGAGTGATACCTCCGCACAGAGCTGCTCCCAGGTGTGGCCCCCCAAAACTAAACGAAAAGGCGACTCAGGCATTGTGGGGACAAGCGGAAAAACACCACAGGGAGAGAGAGATAGTAGAGAGAGATTGTAAAGAGATTCTACCCCGCACACACCCACACAGTGACATGGGCAACCTACAGGGTCTCTCCACGCCCTCCCCTTCCTTCCATCACCGTGAATGACATTGACACTGTGAATGGTGGGGCCTGGGATCCCCCTTATCCTCACCCTCATTCCACCCCCTCACACACACCAGTCAAGGCCAGTCTCCCCGCTGCCATGATCATTCCTTCCCTCGCGGGGCAGGGGCAGGGGGCAGGTGTGAGGGCGCCCCCTGCAGCTCACCTGTGGAAAAGCCCATTTTCTTGTGGCACTTGGTAAATTCGATATTAAAATAGGTGACCAGGGCGTGCACGTAGTCATTGCGCTGGATCTGCAGGCAGAAGGCAGACGTGAAGGACAGCTCCTCCGTCTTCACCGTGTAGATGTCCACCTCCCTGCGACCAGAGCACGGGGTGAGTCTCATGTTGAGCGTCCCGGACACCCCGGACACCCCTGCCCCCTGCCCCACCAGACCCTTCTGCGTAGAGCAAGCTCAGGCCTCAGAGCCCTGGGGGAGTGGCCTGGGAGACACGCACGGGGCTGGGGCGAGGGGCTCTCAGGAGGTTCCCCTATGCTGGCCCCGCTGCACACTGGTGTCACTTGGGGGTTGAGGCAGGGGTGAGAATCCCCCAGACTCATGGCTTGATTGGGCTCCCTTGGGAGCTTGGGGGGCCCGGCCCATGCCTGGATGGTCAGATGGCCAATTGGGCTCCCTTTGGGAGCTTGGGGCCGGTCCATGCCTGGATGGTCAGATGGCCATCAAAACAAACAAACAAAACAAAACCAGAAGGAAGCCGAGTGATAGTGCTCAAGTGGGGCAGGTGCTTGCTTTGTGGCTTGACTCCCACATCCTCTATGGGCCCTGAGGCCTACCGGGAGTGATCCCTGAGCACAGAGCCAGGAGGAAGCCCTGAGCATCGCGGGGTGTGCTCTAAACCAAATAAAAACAAACAGAACTCCAGAATGCTAAAAATAGTATTTCAGGCGTGAGGAGCTGTTTTCAGGAGTGAGGAGCTGGGACTAAGCGGGGGTGAGGGTGGGGGGGCAGGACAGGGGCGGGGCGGCTGTTTATAACATGCTGGAATGGTTTGTTCCCCTTTTTACAGGCAGAAAATAAAGTGGGAGATATGGAACCAGAGAAACGTACAACAGGTAAGGCACCTGCCTACCTAGGTTTGATCCCTGCCACCCCATCTGGTCCCCTGAACCCTGACAAGGAGTGATCCCAGAACACAGAGCCAGGAACAAGCCCTGAACACCACCAGGTGAGGCCCCCAAACAAAAGCAAAACAAAGAGTAACAACAAAAAGGGGGAAATGAGTTCAAATGTGGGGGGCGAGGCTGGTGCACGGCAGAAGCCAAAATGAAAGTGATGCCCATGAGTGCCCTGGGGTTTCTCTTGGGAGTGGCAGAGGCCATGAGGAGGTGGGCATGGTGGGAAAGGGCAAGGCCGTCTCCCAGGGAGGGCCCAGGCAGGGAGCGAGGTGAGGGGCCCTCCTAGAACCCCGGAGGCATCCAAACAGCTTTTGGGAAAATGTGGCCCTCTGAGGTGGCACCTCCCTGCCTCCGTCCTGAAGACTCTGGAAGAGGCAGATGGTCACTGTGTGCTGAGGGACGGAGCACCCAGGGGTGCTCCTGAAAGCCATAGTGGGGAAGACAGGGACGGAGCTGCACATGGAAGGGCGGCAACAGGGCTGCAGAGACTCTACAACGGCTTTGTAGCCCGTCACTGCATCAAGGCCCAAGTACCACCAGGGGTGATTTCTGAGCCACATGTGGCCCCTAAAACAATGCTGGGCATAGCCCCCCCAAAATGAAAGGGTGACAGCTGAGGCCCTGGATCCTTGGGGACAGGAGCTGGGCACAGCCATAGCCACGCTACATAAACGCTGACTCCTCTGGGCTCCGGGCTGGCCCCCTATGGGTCCCAAATCTCCGGAGCGGCAGATCCAGTTACTCTGATTCTCCAGAGATCAGGCTCCTTCCCTGGAGGGGTTCTTTCTCCAGCAGCAACCCCAGGGAAGTCCAGGCATGGCCTTGGGTGATCCCCAAGATGTCAAGGGGGGACCCGTGGGATCAGGTCCTCCTAGGAAGACAACAACACTCTCCCACCCCCCTGTACTGCTCTCCCCACTCTTAGGTAATGTCACCAACGGTTGTGTCGGAGCAGAAGTCTGGTCCAAACAGAGTCTTAATTATAATAAAGTGTCACACTCCACGTTAATAGCAATGAAAATAGCAATTAAGTGTGTGAAGAAGGGCAAGTGTTTTCCCAACACGCTCAGCAAGACAGCACCAAGGCGGTTGCTTAACACATTAGAGAGCACAGCCTGCGCCCCCCCACCACTGCAGAGCAAGATCTGCCCAGCTGCCTCGTTCCCAGAGACGAGAGAGAGAGAGAGAGAGAGGGAAAGGTCACAGCCCCCCGCAGGCTGGAGAGGGGAGGGCAGGCTGGCCAGCAAGGCGGACATCACACAGACCCTCTGGCTCCTCCTGGATTGAGTTTGGAAGCTCTGGCCTGGCCATGATCACAGTTAGTCAAGGCAGACACACTTGTGTTTTCTGGCAGGGAGAGGACTGAGAAAGGAAGGAGCGGGGCTGGGGTACAGCCCTGGGGGAGGGGGAAGGGAAGGCAGACTGGCAGGTAACATTAGGTGCCAGGGCAAAACCAACAAAACAAGGCCCAGAAAACCTGCCACCCCTCCCTGCCACTTGCACCCCTGGCAGGAATTTTATCCCCAGATGAAGCCAGTTCACGCCCAGCCTCCTGCTTAGCTGGCACTGCCCTATCTGGTTCCTTCTGCCACATCCTGTGGCCTTTTCTGCCTGCACAAATGGTTTCCCTGCATGAGACGCATGGACTGCACGTGTCCAGGTCTGGTCCTCCGAGACATGCAAAGGGCTGGACAGAAAGGGAGCCTGGATGACAGACACATTTGCCAGTCATCAACACTCCCCAGCAGCTGTGGCAGGTGCCTGGGAAACGGGTTCATGGTTTCATGGATTCACAGCTGGCCAGCTTGAGGCCATACACTCCGATCCCCATTTGGGCCTTCTAGATGGATCTAGGTGTTCCTGGATCCCGACAGCCACCCTTCCCCCCAACCCCCTGCTGGAAGTTCTGCCTCAGGGAAGGAAAAAGAATAAGCCGAAAAGCAGCAGCGGTGAGAGCCCCAAGCTTGCATCCAAGCTGATCCTCCCTGGCAAGAGGTAGCACCCGAAACAGGTGTCCGCTGGACCTCTCAGGTCAGCAACTAGGGGGCAGGTTAGGGGCATCTCAGCCAGGTCCCCTCTCCCCACAGCTGATAGCCATCTGTGTCAGCCCCCCAGGAACCCCTATCCCCACCTTGACTCTGGACATCAGCGCCAGCAGAGAGATGTGCAAGTTTCAGAGAGAGCCACAGGGATGGGCTGGTGGGTACTTACATAAGGAGCTCAGATTGCTCTTGTTTTCACTGTGGGCCACACTCAGCAGTGCTCAGGGCTTACTCCTGGCTCTGTACTCAGGGATCACGCTTGGCAGGGCTTGGGGAGTGCAGCCCTGAGATGGGAGGTGGTTTAGTACTGTCTGAGGCATGGCAGTGGCTTTGGGGTATGGGAGAGGCTCTCAGGACAGGCCCTGGCCCGCACCCCCTTCCCGAGAACATCATGGAGGTCTCAGCTGGGAATCTTGGCAGGACTCAGGAGGCCATTTGGGATGCCAAGGGGTGCCCAGGTCAACTGCATACAAGGCAAATGCCCCGCCCTCTGTACTACTGTTCCCCTAACTTTTTTAACTTGAAAAAATTAGCCTTAGCCCTATGAATCTCATGTATTTCTAAAATTGAAAAAAAGTCAAATATCAGTAGTTTTGCATTAATTCAACACAATACATTAGCATATCTTAAGGAAAAGATTTTTGTCAAAGGGCTGAAAAGATCAGACTTGAACAATGATTCTCCGTAGGAGGGGAGGGGGGGCCAGGGGAAGGCAGATAAAGGGGTACTTAGATGGTTACTCCAATGTGGGATGTTGGAACATTTGATAAAAGTGATGTGGGCAGTCAGGAAGGGACCCCCTTGGAGGTACATTTCAGGGAGCTAAAAAATAAACATGTGTGTGGAATGACTAGAAACCCTAAAACAAAACAAGACCAGAAATGTTTAGAGGCAAAAATGGGCCTTAAAAAAATCAAGTAATGTTTGAAGGGGCAAAATGTATTTGGAAGGAAAACACCTCCTGCGGTAGGGGCCAGGGAGATGGCAGCGCCCAGGGCAACTGCCCTGTATTCGGCTGACCCAGGCTCCACCCCTGACCATCCCACATGGTCTTCTGAGCCTCCCCAGGAGTGATTCCTCCTCCTGGTGAGCACAGAGCCAGGAGTAAGCCTTGAGAGATGCCAGGTATGATCCGCCCATCCCCCAATCACCTGCACCCAGCTCAGGACAAAACCAGACCCTGTCCATCCAAGTCCTTCTTCTGGGCAGTGTGAAAGTCCTTCTCCTGGGCAGTTCTTTAGCAGCAACCCTCAGCCCAAGCTAACACAGCTTGAGGAAAAGAAAAAAAATTGAACTATTGTGAAATCAGCTTCCAGAACAGCTCTGCAGATTCCATCTGGGAACCTGCCAAAGACCTGTCTTGGTGTTCATAATTCTTTTCTTTTCCTTTACAGAGCTCTCTCTCTTCTCTCCACACCAAGCATCCTCTCAGGGCTTAGGGCTTTCTCTTGGCTTTGCGCAAAGGTCACTTCTAGTGGTGCTTGAAGAAGTGCCTGGAATTGAACTGGATTAGTTGCAGGCAAGGCAAATGCCTTCACCCCTGTACTGTCTGGTATAAAACTATTTACTCCACCATCTTCTAAAAAGTCGGTGTAGGGTGTAGGGCCATACCCAGCAGTGCTCAGAGGCTACTCCTGGCTCTGTGCTATAAGATCACTCCTGGTGATGCTCAGGGGACCACACATACTAGGAATCAAACCAGGTCACCTGCCTGCAAAGCCTGGGTCCAGCCCTTTGAGCTCTCTGCCTGGCACCCTGGAAATTCTTTCCTGCAACACCAAGGCAAGAGCTTGAACACAGATGGAGACTCAGCCAGTTCCAGGAACTGGCTTCTTACATGATTCTGATCTCCCAGTACTCAACGCAGTCACAAGAATTGCACTAAGGCTCCGAATACCTGTGTAGCCGGCCATGGTGCTTCACCATGCAGGGGAGAAAATCCCAGAAGAAAGGAACTCAGAGCAACTCCCAAAAAAGCTTACAGTTGGAATGGAGGGAAGTGGCCACTGCACACTGGGCAGAATGTAATGGGAAGGAGGACCATGGCCACTGCACTCTGGGAAGGATGCAATGGGAAGGAGGGATGTGGTCACTGCACACTGGGCAGGATGTAATGGGAAGGAGGGATATAGTCACTGCATACTGGGCAGGATGTAATGGGAAGGAGGGATGTAGTCACTGCACACTGGGCCGGATATAATGGGAAGGACGGATGTGGTCACTTCACACTGAGCAGGATGTAATGGGAAGGAGGGGTATGGTCACTGCACACTGGGCAGGATGTAATGGGAAGGAAGGATGTGGTCACTGCACACTGGGCAGGATGTAATGGGAAGGAGGGATGTGGTCACTGCACACTGGGCAGGATATAATGACCATCACAATGTACTCAGAGACAGGGGTCTGCTTTCCTACAAAGCTCTGCACCCAGGAAGGAAGGCAGCCCGGCTCCCCATAACTGGGCACCATCCCCCTTCTTCCTCCCCCACAGCCCTCCCAAGTCTTTAGCATTTACCAGCTCCCTCCTCTGTGCCAGCCTGGCTCTGCCCCAGGAGTGCCCCCACGTGCTTTGGGCCAGAGTCTCTAGCCCAGGTGACCTCACTGGGCAGAGCACTGCAGGAGTTGATGCCGCCTCTGCTCCAGGCCTCCCTTCAGCTGGGCACCCAGTGTGCCCGCGTGCATGTTGTGGGGCTGTGCAGACCTTTATTAAGCAGGCGTTGGTCACCACCTGCTTCGGATCCACGATGTCCACCAGAGGCTCCTTCATGGCAACGTCTCGGATGCAGGTCATGTCAAAGCCATAGACATTCTCCCACCCTGTGCAGACGGAGTGAAACGTCAGGGCCAGCAGCGGGAACCATGACAGCCACCCCACCTGCCTTCCTGAGTATTCTACTCAGAACTAGAGCACTCAGCACTAGGGTACTGAGTACTAGGGCCCTGGTTTTAGAGCAGCACTGAGTACCACAGTACTGATCACTACATCATGTATTACTCGAGTACTGGTACTAGAACACTGGGTACTGGAGGATTAGGTAGTAGTGCAGTGAATATAGAGTACCGGGCACTAGAATTTTAGGCCCTAGAGCACTGGGTATCCAAGCACTGGATACTTGAATACAGAGCACTAGAGCTCAGAGAACCAGGACACAGGCTATCAGACTACTGGGTAACAGAACGTGCCTGAGAGGGTAGAGGGCAGCCCAGAACCCCTCTCCCTCAGTCCGCCAAGACTGAAGAACAGCGTGTCTACATGGAGAGAGTTTGCATGTGGTCCTTCATGATAACCCATAGATCCAGGTCCAATTTTATGTTGTTCTGTTTCATTTGGGTCAGACTCCACTTTCTCTCAGGGCTCAGGGCTTTCTCTTGGCTTTGTGCTTAAGGGTCACTCCTGGTGGTGTTCCAGGAACCACAGGGAGTGCCTGGGATTGAACTGGGGTTGGCTGCATGCAAGGCAATGTCATCACCCCTGTACTATCTCTGGCCCTGTCTATCTACTTTATAGGCAGGAGGAGAGCCAGTCTTCAGAGGCCAAGGAATCTCTTCCAGGTCACATAGCCAGAAGGTAGCAGGGCCCAGGCTGGAACCTGACTCCTGGCAGGACCCACCTCCCTGGCCCTCTGTGAGGAGCTGGCAGGCAGTTTCGAGTTCAGAATGATTCACTCCCCCACTTTTTTTTGGTGGGGGGGGGTCACTTGCTCAAGTCTCCCCTGTCTCCTGACCACTCATCCTTCCACGCAGCAGAGACATAGGCAGGGTTGAAAGCGAGGCCTGAAGCTGGTCTCCAGCACTGCTACCTACTGGCCAGGCCTTGTCACATGAATTTCAGTGCTATGAAATTCATGAATGTCAGTGCTATGAATTTCAGGTTTCTCAAATACAAAGCAACAGACTGGGACAGGGAGTCGGGGGTGGGGTTGGGGCACAGGTCCTGTGCGGAAACAGTCCCTAGGTAGGACCCAGGTCATACTGAAGCCTCATGGGTCCCTGAGCCGGCTGGGCATAGATGCTTAGAGGAGAAAGATCCAGAGTTCAGCTTGGTCAAGAAGCAAAGGCAAGGTGGACGGATGCAAGTCACCTGCCGTGAAGGCCATCATTGCTCCTGGGCTGATCCCAAGACTAGCCAAACTCCCCATTTATTTAGTAGGTGGAGTGGGGGAAACAAGGCCTCCCATGCAGAGCTCAGGAAGTCCTAGGGGCACCACCAGTTATTCTCAGCAAACCAGGTCTGGAGGCTTAATGGAAGGACCCAAGGACATAATGGTTCCCTGGCCCTGTCATCCTGGGGAGACCTCGGACACCCGCAGGGATGAGGAGAATGCTGGTTACACCAAGCTGTACTTGAGGGCTTCCAGGAATGTACCAGGGACATTCAGGAACTGTGTGTGCCAAACCTTGGTCTGGCCCAATGCCACATGCCAGGATACCAGTGGCGCCCAATCACGTAGCACGCCCCTCCTCCTTCATCTGCAATGCCCCAGTTGTGACAAGGACCAGGACTGCACATAGGGTCTGAGCTGTCTTTAGCTCTCAGGCTGGCAGACACCCTGTGTCCTGGTGCTTTCCTTCATTCATGAATTCTGAAATGCATCAAGGGAGATTTTGCATCCCTTGGAAATCTTATGGGGTGACTTTTTTCCTTTTTTTTTATTTGATCATCCAATGGTACCTTAGGGAAATTCTGTCCCCAAAGGTGCTGGGGGGGATGCGAGATGAGGAGGGAGGTGCCACAAAGCTTTGCCCTTCACTCTTTTGACTCTGATCCTCTTCAAAGCCACAAAGCCCCTTCCCTAGGGGAAATGGAAAGGCAACATCTCCCAAAGGGCGAGAGTTCCAACTCCTAATGAAGATGCCAAATAGTCACCCAAGGCTGCTGCCGAGAGCCAAGCTGTTTGGCAACTAGCCAGGTCTCAGAGACTAATGCCCCGCCCTCCCTTCTAAAACTGGAAATTGCTCTCAGATGGCCTCCCAAGCCAGAACACACAGAGAACGTTGTTTTCCGTTCTAAGCACATTTTGAAAAGACATTTTGCCACTCCTGTGTTCACTGCAGCACTATTCACCATAGCCAGGATCTGGAAATAACCCTTGGGCCCAAGAACTGACAACAGGTGGATAGAGATGCCGGGGGTGTATAGGCACATAATGGAATAATAGTCATCTCTGAGAAAGAATGAGCTCTCGCCTGCCACTACCCAGTGGAGGGGGTCGTGCTGAGTGACGTCAGTCAGAGGGGGAAGGACAGACACGGAATGATACCTTTCATGTGTGGACCGTCAAAGAACATAGTGAGGGGCTAACGCATGGCCGGTAGTCTCAGACCCTGAGAGTCAGCCTATAGAATTGAGTCAGTTAAGAGAGTGGGCTGGGGGATGGAGCGGGGCCTTGGGAGAGTGGTGGTTGCGGTGCTGGAACACTGTATGCCTGAAAGTCATAAAGAGTAACAGCAATGTAAGTCACGGTGCCTGCAGACAAATGAGCTAAAATAAATTTAAAATAAAAGCCTCCCTGGGGCCCGGGCTATAGTACAGCAGGGAGGGCGCTGGTCTTACTGCGTAGACAACCCAGGATTGATCCCGGCATCCCACATGGTCCCTCAGCACTGCTAGGAGGAATTTCTGAGCACAGAATCAGGAGTAAGTCCTGAGCATTGCTGATGTGGCTCCCATAATAAATAAACAAACATGAAAATAAACGAATAACTAAGATCTTTCCTCTAAAAATCAACAGCCCTTGTACTCACTTGAACACGCATCTTGTTTGCTTGTTTTGGCTTCGTTGTTTGCCAGCTTCCACTCGGGGAGAGGCCTGTGTTCTGTCTAGAACCTGTCCTTCTCCCTTGCTCTCCCCTCACATCTTTCTAAATAAACTTCAATTAACAAAAACAAACAATCAAACACACCAAACCTTGCTGTTCCTTTCCTCTCTTGGACCTGCCTTAAGTTAAGGTTCATTATGTTCAAATATCAGAGAATCCAGGCAGGTGATGGCTCTAATCTGGGCTTTGGAAGTTCAAACGCTACTAGCATTAGGAGTTCAAAATGCTACCAGAGACATAGTACAGTGGGCAAGGCGCTTGCCTTGCATGCTGCCAGCCCAGGTTAGATCCTCAGCACTCGGGCCCCACCAAGATTGACCCCTGAGCATAGAGCCAGGAGTAAAGCCTTGAGCACTGCCAGGTGTGGCCGACAAAGCCGCACCCCACCCCCATGCAAAAAAAAGCCCAGAAAAATAAAAATCAACAGTTGAGAATTTGGATGTCATATAAAATGCAGAGCCTGGCAAGATACCCATGTTTTATTTGTTATGCCAAAAACTAGTAACAATTATGGACCTCAATTCCATGACCTGAAGAATGGTTTGAGGCTCTTCCTGTTCCTAGAAGAAGCAGATGCCCTTGGGCTACACTTGCTTGGGACAGGACGTATGGAGATGTTACTGGTGCCCGCTCCAGCAAATCGATGAACTACGGGAAGACAGACAGCGATGAAATGAAGCAAATGTCTGAAAAGGACTGAGTTGGCCTGCAATTACGGTGATTTAAGCACCAAAGAAACCCTGACCAGAAGCCTGGTGGAAGAAAAGGCAGGTTCTTTCCTGGGAATGAATATTTCACTGTACTGGTCTTTTGCAGACAGTATCTAAGACAAACAGGAAATAGCAAGACACCTGGGAAAGGAAGGGGCGCAGGGAGAGCATCTTCCAAAGAAAAATGAAGTCAGTCTCAGATCGCTCAGGTGTTGATTACCTTACAAAGAATTTTTCATTATGGTTTAGGGAATGGTTTACCCATTACAAATATGTTAATGAATCAGCTGGGACAGGTAGAAAGTATATATGAACAGATGGGCCACTTCGACAAAGAAATTTTTTAAAAAAGAATTTTTTTAAAGGAAAATGGATCTACGGAAACACTAGAAATAAAAAATCAAAACATCAGAAAAGAAGAATTATTTTTCAGTGAGCATCCTAGCAAAATGGATATATGAGAAGAAATAGTCCATAAACTTGAAAATGGATCAATTAAAAAATACATAGCCAAACTCAAAAGCAAAAGGGGAAAATGAACCCTTCAAGATTCATGGGGTAAAATCAGAGAAAATTGTACCACTAACTTCTCTTCAGAGGAACACACAGAAAAAAATTAGAGTTGTAATGGTTCCAAATTTTCCTTACCTTGAAAAGAAACAAACAAACAAACAAAGAAACATCAGCTTATAAATCCAAGAATTCCATAAAAATTCCAATCAGGTTATATACAAAGTCAGATAATTTTGGTCCCATCAGAGTCGAACAATGGGAATAGAAAAATTAAGGGTGCTAAAACCAAGAGTATCCCACCCGCAGGGCAGAGCCTGGCAAGCTACCTGTGTAGTATTTGATATACCAAAAACAGTAACAATAGACCTCACTCCCATGATCTGAAAGAATGTTTTGAGGCTCGTTGAGTTTCTGGAGCGAGCAGATGCCCTTGGGCTACATTATCCCACAACAGAGTCATACGGAGACATTACTGGTGCCCGCTTGAGCAAATTGATGAACAATGGGAAGATAAGTGACAAGTGACAAGGGTGTTAAAAAAAAAGTCTCAAATATGAAGTACCTAGCAGAGGACAAATTTTATTTTTCCTGGGTGAACGTTGCAGCTTCCTTCCCACCCTGGCCCCAGTTAAGTTGCTCCACAAAAATGAAAGGACCAGCTCCTAATATGACTCAAGACAAACCATGTTGTACATTCTGGGCTTTCAGGAACAAAGTCAACCCTTTGTCTAAAATAGGCCAAAGCAAGAGATAAGTGTCCTGGCTGTTGATGGTGGATGTGAAGGAAAACCCCACTCCTTCCCTGGCCCTCTCCCAGACACCTTACCCATCCATTCTCTGGCACCAAGAATCCAAATCCACATGAAACTGTCCTGGTCATCTTTCCCTGGGTCAGGAAGCTGGAGCCCATCCATCCAGCTCTCAGCGGGTTGCTGATTCATGTATCAAATGAAATTCATGCACTAGGGTTGACACAGAGAGAATGCCAAATGCCTACCAAGAGTCCTGGCAAGTGTGAGATTCTCTGCACGTCCTCTGTAGGAAAAATAATGGTCCGTGATTGCTCTTCTTTTTGGGATTAAGCACTAACCCTGCAAACGCCTCTGAGGGTAAGCTTCCATCCCTTCATTGGTTTATGTACTTCATTATTCCACAAAACATGTACCAAGAGTCTGGTATGCTGGGCATTTGTTTCCCGCTTTGTGTGTTCTTTGTTTGGGGGTGGGGATAGGAGGGATTGAGTCACCTCCTACAATGCATGGGAGATACACATGGCTCTGTGCTCAGAGGTCACTCCAGGCAGTGTTGGAAGAGGGGTCTCTAAGCAGGAGGGAGACCCCAGCTGGGGATCAAACTGGGGTCAGCTGCATGAAAGACAAGCGCCTTCTCCCATGTACTATCGCTCTGATGCTCTTTTCATGTGTTTTTTTAGTAGTTGGTGAGCAAATGGAGAGAGTTCCTTCATTTCACTCATTCTAGTGCTTTCATGTCACATGTATTTGAGATCGTGATGCATGAGGAGAGGAGAGAGGAGAGGAAAGGGAGCCAAGAGCCAAGATGGATTTGGGAGAGAGGAAAGAGAGGAGCAGAAGAAGCTGTTTTCTAAACAATTCACTTTCTACAAGGGGCTGGGCACCTCTCACTCTCCTTCCCCAGTTTCAGATTGTTTTTTTTCTTTTGATTCTCAAGCCAACTGAAATTTGCTTACAATTGTTCCCTAGCAACAAGCAACCTTTTATGCTTAACTTTTTGATTTAGAACTCTCCGCTTATTTAAAGCAGATTTCTAAATGGGTTAGCTTGCTTGACTAAAACCAGAAACATCATTTAAAAAAATACATCGAAATAGAAAACTTAACAGTATTTTAGAGATGCTGCAAATGTGTCTTTTTTTTTTTTTCACAGAATCCAGAGCAAGAATTCCACGAGAAGACAGGGCTGATTTTTTTTTTCCCCCCAAGAGGCAATGAAAATAGCACCAAGTAGCTCAAAACTCAATCTTACATTCTCCTGTTGTGGGTGATCGTGACCCTGCCCAGGGGCATGCCTATGTGCTGGGCACCCACCAGAGGTTCCCAAACACGAGCCAGGAGGGAGTTACAACAAGACCGAGGAAGGTCCCTAGAGAGCTTTATGAGGGGTTGGTGCTCAATAAATATTTAAGTGCGCAGGAGAGAACTACTAACGGGTTTGCAGCTTCCTGACATTGCTCAATAGAGTCACACAGCAAGAACTACAAAAGCAGCATTAGCATGCGCTCCAGGGCAAAATATGTCCTATTTATACATGCATTTGATCAATGTTCACTGCTGAATTGTTTTTGCAATCTACCACGAGGACTGATCTGCCCCAGATTCTGAACCGCTGGAGGCCCAAGGCTTGGCAGACAGGTCCGCTCACCAGAGCCAAGAACAAAAAGGGGCTTAGCAACACTTTCAGAGACGAATCCATTCTGGTGCCTCAGAGCCCCCAGAACTGTCATGTCCTCTGATAGTCGGTAATTCCTCGCTTCACACGGGCAATGGGTTCTCATAAACCAGTTTCGCTGAGGAATCATCACTGCCACCAAGAAAAAGTTTGTTAGGCTGATTCCCAGGCACCATCGCCAGGCTTCTAAATAAGACCCCAAACCCTCTTACGAGGGAACAGTCATCTGCTTTCCATTCATTCCTTTTTCAACCCTCCAATTCCAGATCAGGGTAGACAGTTCAGCCTCTTACTCTGAACAGAATGTCCCCCCCACCCCATCTCCACATGCATTTACACACACACCTATACCCTGCCATTGGGGATCACTGAAACAAACACACTGGGATCTTTGTGAGCTGCTCTTTGGGGGAGTACGAGAAAAGCAGGAGCAGGAGAGAGCATGTGGACAGAGAGAGAAGGCATAAACCCACCCAGATAATTCCATATTGGGACTAATTTTTCCCTCATCAATTTTGTCAGAGGTGTTCATGGACAGAAATGACTTCTTCTGGGGATCTGCTTTCTTGTCATATCACTTAGTCCTTGCAAGCCAAAAAAAACATGTGATGAGTTTTTTCACTCCTCCATGCAGTGACACATGAACCCAGGGCCAATGGACTTCCAAGCAGGACCACTGCAGGGTCAGCATCCACAGCAGATGGGCAGCACCAGGAAACAAAACCTCAAACAGGGTGCCCTGGGGGCTTCCCTCGCCCCTGACTCTGAGCCGTGGGTTTCAATATGACCATTCCATAAGGGTGTGAACACATACACAAGAACACACACAAACACACATATGCACACACATATATGTGCCCAAAGACACACATGGTGGTACATGGGTATACACAAGTACACATGTGTGCATACATATACACACATGTATGTGTACATGGAAAAGGAAAACACATGCACACATACATGCACAAGCATGGCCACAAACAAATACACACAAGCATGCATACATACAAGCACACACAAAGCATGGACACACACAGGCTCACACACAAATATAACCACACAAGCACACATAGCACACAGAAATATAGAGACACGCAGACAAGCACACACATGCACATACACGGCTTTGATGCACACATACATACACACACAAACACACCAGCATATGCAGCTCCTGTATGAGGGGCACACACGCAACCCCTTTCCATGGTAGTTGATGCACTGGACATATTAACTGGACCCACTCTGGCAGGAGCACCATGTGTACATGGACGGAGGGAAGTGGAGACAGAGCACACAATTCCCCAATTGCTCGTTTTAAATCTTCCTGGGGAGGAAACCCTTTAAGGCCCACAGAAGTGGCGCTGGGTGAAATCAGCAGCCATCAAAGAGAGCCCAGGGCAACTCGCTAGCTCTTTGGCCCCACACCTATACAGGACAGAGGGTGGGAAGGCAACAGCCCTCGCACACATGAGGGAGGCCAGAGAACAAAGGGCAAGCTAAAGCCAAAGGGATCATAGCCTCCAGCAGTGCAATACACACTAGAGAATTCCTGTATCACAACAGCGGGTCATTGTGAGCACCAAGCACTGAGGGACCGGACCTGTGTGGCTCCTGAGACTATGGTCAGGGACTGAAATGTACCAGCTCAAGCTCTAAAACAAGGCCGCTGTGGCTGGAGAGGCAGGACAGCAGGTAGGATGTCTGACTTATTATGCATGGCCGACCCAGGTTCCAGCCACGGCACCCCACGTGGTCCCCAGGGCCCCACCAGGAGCACAGCGAGGTGTGGTCCCAACACTGAAAAACAAAAATGAAATAAAACAACAATACTAAAGATACCTGGGTTCACGTGCTCATTTTGCACAGGGATTCCCAAGAGCTCACCCAGAAAGCCATGTGCTGAATCACTAGAAAAGGGGATGGGGTTGCTCATCTCTGAAATGAGCACCTGACCCACCAATCATGACAGGGGAGGGCTGGATGTCTATGGGGATCACCCCAGCTCAATCAGGACAGTCCGGGGGTTGGTTCTCTTGGGGCTTGAGGTCTGATGGTGGGCTTGAGGTCAGACACAGCACCTGCTCCTGTGTCTGACGGTGGGCGCTTTGACTCCGGGCCATCATGTCTCGTTCTGGCTGAGGAGAAACGTTGATTCCTGACCTGACAGAAGATGCTGTGTGTGAGCTCACGGGACTCAGGCTTATGTCACTGAGAAATGCTGCCTTTTGAATGAAGTAGAACGAAACAGCTCATTGAAGACTAGAGAACATGCTAGAGAGATTATGTGTGTAGGGGCAGGGAGGCATCTCTAGAAGAAAAAGATTTCAGCTGATAAAGCATTATACATAGAGATCTGGATACCTCTCTCTCTCTCTCTCTCACACACACACACAGAGTATTTCTCTCCTCACATTTACTTCATATACTATATCACTGTATCACTGTCTTCCTGTAGATCATCGATTTGCTCGAGCGGGCACCAATAACATCTCAATACGCCCTGTCACATGAGAGATAGCCCAAGAGCAAATGCCTGCTCTAGGAACATAAAGAGCCTCAAACCATTCCATCAAGTCATGGGAATGAGGTCCATAATTGTTACTGATATCTGGCATGTCAAATACCACACGGGTAGCTTGCCAGGCTCATAGACACAAGAATCAATACTTTTTTTTTTTTTGGGTCACAACTAGCAATGCTCGGGGGTTGTTCCTGACTCTGCATTCAGAAATTACACCTGGCAGTACTTGGGGGACCATATGGGATGCCGGGGAATCGAACCCAGGTTGGCTGTGTGCAAGGCAAAGCCCTACCCACTGAACTATCACTCGAGCCCCAAGAATCAATATATTTATGACCCATTTGAGCAGTATGAAGGCAGCTTTCAAACTGACTGGCCTGAGGAGAGGATCAGAGTTTTCATCTCCGTCGTGGACATCCAACAGGCTTCCAGATCCCTGGGCCTGACGTTCTCCACGAAAAGTTGCCTTCTGCTTCTTCCTTTGATTTGTTACTCCCGTTGCCTCCCCTCTTTCAACCCAGGACATTTATCTTATACCAGCCACATAGCTCACTTCCTCTCAGGAGTCCTCCTGCCCTTGGGGCTAGAGGAAAGCCTGCAGAGAGAATCCAGAAAGTGCCACTTCTCCAGAGCCTGTTCGCAAAGCGCCAATGCTTATTTTGGGCCCAGCCCACCCAAACGATGAAAACCCAAAAGAGCATGGAAAGGGGAACTTACAGTGGATTTTGAAGTCCTTGTACTGTCGGTCTTCTATTGCGACCACGTACAAAGCGGCCCGGTCTGGAAACATAAGCCCTCCAGGTTTCTGTTGATGAATTGTGGGGAAATGGGTCTCGTAATCTATTCACCTGACAAAGACATCACATTTTTGAACTGCACATAGAGTCACCAGACAGGCACCCCCTTGCCATCATTTCATTCAGCAGTCTGTCCCCTGGGTCAGGGCTGGGGCTAGGTGGTAGAGGTCCCTTTCTATTTAGATCAAAGAGAATTTGAAGGGCCCAGGTAGAAACAGCAGAACACCTATGAGTGGGGCAAAGGGAAGACCAAGGAGGGGGATTTGAGGGCGGGGAGACCAATGAAAGATGGGATGACCTTGTAACCTGGAGAAACCAAGGTCAAGGCCAGCAGGCAGCCATGCAAGTTCTGGGTCCTTATTGAGTGGAATAGACTTTTGGCTAGAGAATTTGTACCAATTACTATGAAGGCGGCCAAAATCGGACCTACAGATTTGGCTTATGAAGTCTGGGCCCATCATTCTGTACCCAGAAGTAGGATCCGGTTGAAAAGGAGATGGCCGGGAAGGCGTGATCTTCTAGAAGATCTCTCACGCCTCGTATTTGTCCCAGGCCTGAAGCTGAGGCCGCACAGCAAGACAGCTGCTATACCGACGGGGTGGCATGCAGAACACTTACCAGCCACTTGTCCCTGGCAAAGATGACCGTGTTGAGCATTGACTCATAGAACAGGCAGTAACCCATCCACTCGCTGATGATGATGTCTACCTTCTCCACAGGGAGCTCCACCTCTTCCACTTTACCCTTAAATATGGTAATGACTGAAAAAGAAGAACCCCAAGGCTGCGCTTTGCAGGAACCCTAGCCAGGAACCAGGACTGGCGTTATGGCAGTCCTACAGCTCAGGCATGGTCTTACTCTACTCCCTAAGGTGTGACCCCTTATCTTTCTGTAATGTTTCTTAGAGAACCATATTGGGTGATGCACAGAGACTATTCCTGGCCCTGTACTCAGAGGGGTGAGCACTGGTGGAGGTGAGGGGATCAGACATGGTGCAAGAGATCCAAGCCAGGATCAGCTGCCTGCTAGCAAAGTGCCTTAACTCCTGCCCCTACCTCTCCAGCCAGCAACACCTCATCTCTAATCACGCTAGTTTATACTATGATAATTGAAAACTATTTGAGTGGTTTCCCCCTCATAGTTTTCCCCTCACATAAACTAACAGTCCTAGGAAGTAAATATATTACTATTGGCACCTTTACGCTATGATTAATATCCTTGGTCTAAGGAAACTGAGGCTTACAGAGTCAAAGAGGGGTCCTGGAAGCGGAGCCCAGATCCAATAAATGAGTCTTTCGTAATCCTCTATGGTTCCCATCCACCTATGGAGTACCCACATGATTCAAACCAAGGCAGGACGTCTCCTCTACTGCTCTTCACATCTGGTCACAGTCAAGGGCCACTGCTAGTGTCCATCAGAAAGGTAGTGTGGCATCTAGACCAGAGTAGGGGGCTCTGTAGGATGAGAAGCTTGGTTTGGCAAGCCAGACCATCGCCTTTATGTTCCACACAACTGGACCTGATGGAATGCCATTAGGAAGAGCAACCAGAGAGAAGAATCTGTGCTGTGGGCGGCAATCGGATGAAGTGACCTAACACAGGCAAGGGGCCAAGCTTTCCCTACACAGAAGGGAGGCATCATCTGATGTGTGACTCTGGCTGAAGGGAAGGGGACAGTGGTCCTGCAGCCTCTGCTAGCAAGTCCCTTCCAAAGACCGTCCCATCCTCTTATGGAAGGAGAAGCATCTTCGTTGGGATTTTGATCACTGGACATTGACTTCCTGGTAAGTTTGGAACCCCACTAGGCATGTGTCACTGTAAAGGTTCAGAATTAAAGAGGATGTAGTTGCTGCTGTTCAAGGGTTTTGTACCTGTAAGTTGTTTCCACCTGAACTTTCCCGCCAAAGGTCGCTCATATTCAAGGTTTGAAACTCTCCTTCTGGCCTCTCCTCTGAAGACTCACACAATGACTGAGTTTTGCTAGGAAAATGGAATCAAGGCCGTTCCTCAGGAGTTTAAAAGGGAGGGCTGGAGAGAGTACAGGCAATAAGGTACAGCCTTGCATGCGGCTGAGCCCTGTTCAATTCCCAGCACTGTATATGGTCCCTTGAGTACTGCTAGGCGTGATCCCTAAGCACAGGGCTAGAAATAAGCCCTGAGAACTGCTTGGTATGCCCCCAAACAAACAAACAAACAAACAACAAAGCTTCTTCAAAGAAAAATTTCCCATGGATCCTGAAATGGAGTTTCACGAAAATTCATCAGGACTAAAACTTCTTGGATGGTAAATGGTGAAAAGGTCACCTGTGTTATTTCATGTCTTCACTTGGGTCACGAGGGTCTAAGGTACCCACTTACCATTTAGGGAACAAGGTCCTTTCTCAGATAGTATTTAATCTAGGGTGCAACCTCACAGGCCTCCTCAGGAAGAAGATGGACTTTATGTGATTGTGTATTGGACCTGATAACCTGGGGAGGGGGTGGTGGTAGGGGGTAGCCGAAGGAGACTGTGATCCTCCTGGAGACTGTTCACAGGCCCTTCCCCTGTGGAAGCAAGAGCAGGGACCAGAGAAATAGCAAGGAGGCAAGGTACCTGCATGCAGTCAATCCAGGTTCAATCCCTGCACTTCATGTGGTCCTCTTGAGCACCACCAGGGGTCACTGCTGAGCACAGAGCCAGAAACAGTAGCTGAACACTGCTGAGTGTGACCCCCTCAACAACAAAAAATCATTAAATAAAAAAAAGCAGCAAAAGCAAAAAGGGCTGGGCTTCTCCAAAGGGCTTGGCAGGATGGGCAAAGGCAAGATCAAAAAGATCAAAATTCTACTTATTTGCTGCTGGAGACCCGAGGGTAGCAACTCCATGCAGGGCAGAGCCCAGGAGGCACCAGGGGCACCCCAAGCCGCCAAAGCAAGGGTTTTAGAAAACACAGAGAGATATCCAACCTCCCTCTCCTGCAGAGTAAGGCCTGCTCTGCTGCCGCCTCACACAGATGTGCAAAACCTGGTTTGTTTTACTCTCTCAATTATCAAGAATTCTGAAGACTCTTCCCTGATCTCTGCCTGTGTCTGGGGGTGGGGTGGAGGGGGCTCTGGGAATGGGGCCTGAGTCTGCTGCGAGAGTTCAGTGCTGCAGAACGCCACTGCCTGCTCCAGACCCCACATCACTGAACCCGTCAAGGTCGCAGAGAGAGGGGACTGGGCTTGCATCAGCTCCCTAAGAATGATGGAGAGTTTGTTCCCTGCTTAGCGACAGGACCCTGGCTCGTAAATTTTAGGGTGATTAATCACCACTGCTAAGCACACGACTGGGAGCAATTCACTCTGCATTGGAAGACGTTCCCCCTGTAACTTAGAGTATGCAAATGAGACAACCAGATTTTTGTTGTTGTTTGAGTGAAGTTTCTCCCCACTCCACTCCCCTTCTTTTATTTGGCTCAAGTGGTGATAGCACAAATCGAGCCATTTTTTGATTCATGGTCACCCGCTACTTGGGCCTTTTTTTTTTAATAAAAAGAATTTTCCCACAAAGAAAAAAATCAGCATAATATTATCAGAGTCTGCCAGGTATCCGTGAGAGCCAGCGGGAGTGCACACCCGCAGGTCCAACCCCACTGGGGTGGCCCAGATAATCCCTGACACTGGAGACCCCTTTTCTTCCCATTTCAGACTCCTTGGTGCTTGCCAGGGAAGATCCTGCTTTTCCCAAAGTACAGGAAAGAGGATCCCACGTGGGAAATTTGGGAACCTCCAGTCTTGGTGAACCTCCCCATAGCTACCTCCCTGGACCGAGAGCCATGCCTTGGCCTGCCTTGCAGTGTCCCGCCCACATGAGGCAGACAGACCAATCTCTGACGCCGGAGCGCCTGCATTTGTCCCCCTTCTGCTTCCAGTATATGCCCTCCACCTCGTTTCATCCTCTATTTCGTAGATCCAGATCGCACTTGACTCCTCGCAAATATCCAAAATAATACTGAATGGATGGATGGGTGAATAAGTGACTTTAAATAAAGGGTCTAGATAGGGTTAAGAAACAAAGAATCAGGGCTGGAGCAATAGCCCAGCGCGTGGGGCGTTTGCCTTGCACGCTGGCCCCATGCCGGCCGGGTTCAATCTCCGGCATCCCATATGGTCCCCGAGCACCGCCAGGAGTAATTCCTGAGTGCAGAGCCAGGGAGAAACCCCTGAGCATTGCTGGGTGTGACCCCCCCACACCCCCAAAAAAAGGGAAAAAAGGATCATCTAGCTGGTCCTAATTAGGAGAGTTAAAAAAATCACTAGTGTTTGAAGAGCTGCTGACTGAACAGTGTCAGGTCTATTATCTCAAGAGTCCTCCCACCCCCAAACTCCTCTCCTATCCCCCCAACCATGCCCCCCACCCCCTAGAGAGTACTGCAGGTAAGGTACTTGCCTTGCATGCTGCCAACTGGAGTTTGACCCTGGGCACCACCAGGAGTAAACCCTGAGTAAAGAGCCAGGAGTAGCCCCTGAGCACCACTGGGTGTCCCTCCCCCCACCGCCAACCACGCACTCCACCCCAAAAGAATCCTCTCAAGAACTGTGCGGTTGGGCTTATTTGGCCTAAATGAGAGAAACTGGAGTCCAGAGAAACCAAGAAGTGGGGTCGTAACCCAGAGCAGTGGAGAACCTGGCCCAGTTCCCCACCCTTCTGGCAGAAGCTGGAATATCTAACTTCCCTGTCTTATGGGATCGCTGTGGACATATCAAGCAATGGCATGGGAAAAGAGAGAGAGAGAGAGAGCAGAAAGAGAGAGGGTGTATATAGGTATATACAGAAATCAGAAAGGTCAGGTACTGCCCAGTTGGTCCCACTGGTGGACAGCAAAGAGTGGCAAAGTCATCATGAGCAGGGGGTGGGTCTGGGGGACAGGGGCAATGACCCTTCTTTTGCTTGATTTTGGCAGGGTGGAAGGGACTCCATAGAATAATGCTGAGAAGGGGGTCGGGTGATAGCCCAGTGGGTAGGGCGTTTGCCTTGCACGTGACCGGCCTGTGCCGGCCCGGGTTCGATCCCCAGCATCCCATATGGTTCCCGAGCACCGCCAGGAGAAATTCCTGAGCAAAGAGCCAGGAGTAACCCCTGAGCATCGCTGGGTGTGACCCAAAAAAGCAAAAAAAAAAAAAAGAATGATGCTGAGAAGGCCCAAAGGAAGCATTCTCAGAATTTCCATCTAATGGGACTATCCAACTCGAGGGCTGCAGAGCCAGGATCACCTGGGCCACCCTGGGCTGCTCAGGGCTCTCTGGGACTCGACCTCATGATGCTCAGGAGGATCCAGTGGTGCCAGGGATTAAACCACGGTTGGTAGTATGCCAGGGAAGTGCCTTCAGCCCCATACTACCTCTCCAGGCCCTCCATCAACGTTCTTGATGTTCACCTTTCCTCAGCTAGAGGTTTCCAAGGACTAGAAGGGAGCCTGTGCCTTATCAAGGTCCAGAGGGAGAGTAAACCTCTCTGACGAGGCCAGCCCCAAGCAGTTCTGGGACCAACTGAGGGGTGACAGTCACAATTTCCTCATCAGAATAGAGCCTACAGATGCCCAAACAGGAGAGGGACAGACAGGCGAGCCCTGCGTGCTATTTTTACCTGGATAGAGGAGGTACTTCAATACAGCATTTCTCTCTCTTGCCAAATGCCCTCTTCACCCAAGAACAGACCGCTGTGCCCCTCTGCTCTGCCCCCAGCACAGAGTCCACTGGACTCCCTTCAGGCTGGTTCCAGTGTCCTGAAGAGCATGGCCAGGTTGCCTGGGTTCCAAGGTCTTGCTAGCTTTGGGCAGAGCAGGGATTCACTTGACCTATTTCCTCCTCTAGTCACTAGCTGGAATAATACCAGGACATTATAACGTATTAAAATAATAATGAAACCATGGGGTTGGAGGGATAGTGCAGTGGGTGGAGCATTTGCCTCGCATGCAGCTGGCCAAGGCTCAATTCCTGGTATCCCTCACATGTTCCTCCAGCCACCACGGGAAGTAATTCCTGAGTTCAGAGTCAGGAGCAATCCCTGAGTATCACTGGATGTGGCCCCCAAACCCAAAATAAATAGAAACATGAAACAAAAGATATAATAATAATAATAATAATAGTAATAATAATCCCATAAAGGATCTCTTCCCCACTCCATATTATCATTGGTCACTTATCACACCTGACTCCGCACAGCCTGGGTTGACCCCAGTACAGCACATTGGCTCTGGGCTTGGCTGGGGGAGGGACTTAGAAAAGTGACCGTGGGGGTGGGAGAAGGGGCAAAAAGGCAGCAAAGCTTCCCCAAGGGCCAGAACCTCATTTTGCCTTTTCCCTCTCACTGGCTGCCTATGGGAAAAGCTCGCCAGCAACAGGCAGCAAGAACTTCCATCACGGGGAATTGGTAGGGGCGACCCTGCACTTTCAGCATTGTCTCCCCCACTCCTACACACTGGCCTTGGTTCATCTTCCAGAACTTTCTCCAAAGCCCTCACTTCAAAAGGGGGCTCCCCATCTCCCCATCTCCCCAGGCTGAATACCTTGGTGTTGAAAGTCTGGATAGGGAGTAAGGGCAGGTCTGACCTTCATCAGGGCAATGGCGGCCCAGGGCCAGGGCGGGAAGGAGAAGCACAGAATCGGCCCTGGCAAGGCAGTGGAGGTCAGTTGCAATCCCCACTCAGGATCCATTTGGGAGGGACCTGACCACATCCCCACACACCTGTCTCCACCACCATGCCACTGAGCTTTCTCACCGGCGGCTCTCTCAGCACACCGGAAGTTCACATTTGCTTCTAAGTGAGGCTAGTTTCTATGAGGTTAAGGGTCACATTATCTGGTCCAGGCCTGCAGCCCGGCTCCGTAAGACCTAAAAGATGCCAGCAGCCTGGACTGGATATTATTAACGGGCTGCTTCATGAGCAGTTAGGAACCTAAGTGGCAATTACCAGGAGCCACAAGTCCAGGTTTATTCAAAGCAATTATATCTGATTAATCTCATTTCTTCTTTTGACAGGGTTATTAGTCAAGTTAATAAATGAAATCATAACAACACTAACGTGTATTGGCTGTGTAATGCCCAGTGAACGCTGCCGTGTTTGTACTCAGATGCGTGCTAGAAGCTAGTTAGCGCCTGACTTCCCTTTGGCCTTGGATGCGCTGGTGAATATCTACAGTACAAATGCTCCCAGCGTGGCCAGCTTTGTGCATTCCACAGACTTACTGGCAGTTGGAGCCTGGGTTCTGGGAGGCAGTGGAAGCCAGCAGGGCACAGTACATGCATGCTGTCTGCTGGCCAGGACGCCATTATTCCCCTTCCAGAAAGAAGGAAACAGGAATTTTGACCAGACCTCATGCCCGATAAACAGCCTGACTCCAGTCATGTGGATTCTCAACTGTCTGCATTCCCAGGCTCTGAATGAAGTCAAAGGTGGCGCCAGCCTCCAGGAGATGCCACACTCAGCCTAGCAGTAACAACTGAGGCCAGCAACAACAGAGAACTGTGAGCCAGGGATGGAGGGAGTCTTCTCGGCTTATACAAAGCGGAGCAAATGTCCTGTAAGCTTTGTTGAGGATATATAGCATGACCGAGGATGGTCTCCCAGCAGGCCCGGATCACACACTGTCAGGACACTGCCATGGAATGCAAGTGTGGCCGCCTCCTGTGTAACATGGGCCCACTGTTCTCTCTCCATTGTTCCTGCCAACTGGATCTATGCAAAGCCAGACCCCACAAAACTCCCCAAGGGCTTCTCTTGCCCAGAGACACGGAGCGTGACCAAAGAAGGCAGCTCCAAGAGCAAAGCAATTGGGGTCTGCACTCCAAGGGGGTGGAAGAGGCTACCACAGACAATGGGGTTCACCCCCCATGCGGCCTCAGAGGAGAGTGTGAATGCAGACTGTTAGGTGACGGGGGGCCGACAAAAATCTCGCTCATGATGACAGTCTAGCAGGGAGGGTGTTTGCCTTGCATGCAGCCAACCTGGCTTCGATCCCTGGCATCCTGTGTGGTCCCCCTGAGCACCGCCAGGAGTAATATTCCTAAGTGCAGAGCCAGGAGTAACCCCTGGGCCAGGTGTGACCCAAAAAACAAACAAACAAAAACTAATCTAGTTCATGGGATATCTAACCATCAGCAGCTCCCAGACGCCATCAGTGGGGTCCTCACCACAGGAGTCATCCTGGGACCAGAGCACAGCACAGCACAGAGAATTGACAGCACAGAGAATTCCTACATCAGCGACGGAAACTTTGGAAAATGCAGCCATGAAATTGTCAAGCATCGGGACAGTGGAAATAACCAAGTGGGTAGACCAGTGACTTTACATATGGCCAACCCAGGTTCAATCCCTGATGCCCCATATGGTCCCCTGAGCACAGAGCCAGGAGTAATCCCTGAGCACCGCCAAGTGAGCCCCCAGCAAAAAAAATAAAAGGCAAGTGTAGACTCTGCCACCTGAAAGGTCACCATGTGGCTTGCTGATCACGCAGGATGGGCCGCGGACCCCCCTGAAGGCACAGTGTGGATACTGCTGCTGGTCCACTGTCGTCCTGTCTACACACACGGGCCAGCAGGGGCAGAAAGGTGGAGTGACGAGACACAGCACCTCAATGCTCTCACCATGTGACTTACGGCAGGGGCCTGTGCTGTGTTACGCTCTGCGGGGTCACTTCTGACCGTGATGCTCAGGATGTGTGTGAGCTGGGGGAATGGTGCCTTTCTAGCCCCGGTCATTTTCTTTAGGGTGGCTTGGGTCAGTGCCCAGGGCTGACTCCCAGCTCTGTGCTCAGGGACCACTGCTGGTGATTCCCACTGAGGGGAACGTGGGGTGGTGCCAGAGGGCACAGGACAGGCGAGTGCCCAAACCCTTGTGCTAACCTGACAGCCATCCCTGTAGGTTTCTGTGTTTTGGGGTTTGAGTCTGGGAGCCACAACTGGCACTGCTCAGGGATGACTCCTGGTCCTGTGCTCAAAGGTAACCCTTGGGGGTCAAAGGTGGTTTCAGGAATTGAACCTGGGTCAGCTAAGTGGCAAACAAGTGTTTTACCTGCTGAACTATGGCTCCAGCCCTGATCCCTGTTGGTTTTAGGCTTTGTTTCTGGAACTCTAATTGTTCCTATGTCAACTTTCATAAAAAAAAAAAAAAAAAAAAACAGTGGAAGGGGCAGGGGTTACTGATGCTAGAACCCAGGATCTGAACCATGCAAGTCATGTTCTCTGTCTCTGAGTCACGTGGTACCCTGTTCATGAACCTTTTTTGTTCTGCATCCTGTGCGTTTCCTTAGCAGGAACTGGCCTGCTGCCCACGTGGATAGGCCACATGCGTGGGGACCGGACCTAAGGCAGAAAATGCCTCGGAGCACTGTGTCTGCAGGCGAAGAAATGCCGCCCCAAGGAGCCGGACGGAGGGGAGAGATTGATTGATTCTGGGGGGCAGGTATTTTATGTCCTTTGTGGTTATTTATGGCTCCACACCCACACGCCAGAGCCCTACACAATTGGCTAGTGCAGCATTTCAAAAGCATTTCCATGGAAGCCGGTGTGTGCAGTCAAGCTGTCCTCTGTGGAGTACACATGACAAGGCTGAACCCCACCCACCCACCAGCACCCCTGTGGCTTCCTCAAAGCTTCCCCAGGCCCCCCAGTTCTCGTCCTCCCCCCCCGACAGTGCACGTGGCGAGTCTGAACAGGCACAAGGCACAGGTGACAGGTGTTCACTTAGGGACAATGACTTGTACCTCTGGACCTCTGGAGGTTTTGCACCTCGTGCACAGAGGTCAAAGCAAACTGTCAAAGCCCAGACGGTCCATGCCAGAGCTCACACACATGCATGCACGCACAAACACACACATGCAAGCACACACATGCGTGTACACACATGCACACACACTGATAAACACGCACACACACATGCATGCATGCACATACACATGGGTTAGGCCTTCCACAGAGCCCACCCACGGCATCCACACCCTTGTCAATGAGGTCAGGACACTCAGCCACATACGAGCTGCTCCATGCCCTTGCCCACCATCATTAGGGTGGCAGGGAAAGAAACACAGGCTCAACCATTCCTAAGAGTGCATGAGTCCCCTGCAGAAGGCATCACACCAGACTCCAGCTTGGAGAGGAAGAATATCCACTCGGGGTGTCCTGTGGGCCAAGCACGCCCTCCAGCTCATGGAGCCACCTCCCTGGCCCTGACTGGGATGTTCTGAGATTACAGAAAGAAGAAAATGGGTGGGGGGGTGGTGAGCGGGACTGGGAGTCTGAAGCAGAGGAGGGGAGGAAAGAGCTCCATGGTGGAAAGCAGAAGGGGAGAAGGGGCAACCCCCTCATCCACTCTCAGAAGGGAGCTGCCCTTCCCTTGGTTACCGCACGCCTCTGCCCCATGAGGCCCTCTTGTGCTCCAGAGCCCTGCCTGCCACTCATCACAGCAGGCTGTGGCCCCGGAAGCACATGGTCTCAGACTCCCAGGATCAGCTGCAAGAGGGAGCAGTGCTAAGAATCATACGCCCTGGGCTGGAACCTTGCTGCCCAGGGCCGAGTCAGTCACCCGAAAGAACATGTGACTCCACACCTATTTGCACCCCCTCTTGCCTCCCCAGAGGGTTGAACATTCCCTTTCAGGAACAAGAGCCAGGACTCAAGATTCTGGACCCCCCAATCCTAATTTCAGTTTCTCCCCATCTGCTAAGTGGGGAAAGGCGTGTGCCTTAGTTTAGCATTACGGGGGAGTGATACCAGGCGAAACCCAGTGGCACGAGGCTAAACCATTCTCAAAGAGAAGGAATTAGCTCATTTTCTTCTTCCATCTTCAGTTGCAAGTGTAAAGGACAGAGAGGTCTTGTCTCTGCCTCTTCTGGTTGGGTCCAAGACACAGGTGGACACAGTGGGGGTGGGGGTTGGGGGCACATCTGAGGCACACAGGAAAGAGCCTGCCAGCAGCCACCTCACAAGCATGCCTCCTACTCTAGGGAGATGCAATTCTTCCCTTAATGGACTCCCTTAGGAGGTCCAGCCTGGCCCTAATAGCCCAGTCCTATGGTTGATGGATATCAGGCTCCTCCCTCCCACCTGTCCTCCCAGCAAAGCGCCGAGACCCCCACAGCCCACTCCCCACTCCTGCTCAAGATGCTGAACCTGGTCTCCGAAAACTCACACCACTGGGAGAACTGAGCCCACAACACACCTGAATTCACGCAGCTCTAGCAGCCAACACCCACCTCGAGCAGCCCCCAACCCTGGACTCTAGCACCCCACACTTTTTGTGTGACCTTTCACTCCTGCTCATCTTCAGAATGCAGCTGCCTGTCCCAGCGCTGCCACAGAAGGTTCAGTTCTTGGTGAATAAAATGAAAGCGACAAACCTGGGATTCTCTCTCTCTCTCTCTCTCTCTCTCTCTCTCTCACACACACACACACACACACACACACACACAATCTTCCTTGACACCACATCCCTATCTACTCTTCTATTCTCATTACAACAAGGAACATTACTTACAGTCCTTACTCAAGGACTCCTTCCCGGCTCCGACTGACCTTCTGTCCCTTCCCTGGGTGGCTCTTGTAAAGAGACTCATGAGCCACCTGTGGTCAGTGTTATGTGTTGATCCAACTTGATCTCTTAGTCTATTGCAGGGAACCCTTGCAAGTGAAGACTGTGTTAGCTTCCCATGTACAACACAATGATTTTATATTTGGATCTACCGTAAACTTGCCAGGTGGCTGCTGGCAGGCTCTTTCCTGCGTGCCTCAGATGTGCCCCCCAACCCCCACCTCCACTGTGTCCTCCTGTGTCTTGGACCCAGCCAGAAGAGGCAGAGACAAGAACCCTTGCTAGTGAAGACCTTGCCCTTCACTGTCTTCTGCTACTCTCACTCTGTCGACATCAGGCAGTGTGTCCTCCGGTCCCTTCTCTGTTTGGCCTCCAAAGAATGCCCAAGAGTGCAAGCCTTGGTGGTTCATCCTTCCATAATTCCCAAGGGACCCCAAAGGACATCTCTGTTGGACACTCCTAGCTCTACATCCTGGACCCTAGCTCCTCCCGGACTTATTCCAGTCTTAGGCAGTCTCCCTGGAGGACCAATATCAACCCAACACGTGCACCAGCACCCTTGCTTTTTTTTCTCCTTCCCGCCACCCTCTGGACATGGTCTCCCTCCACTCTGACACCATTCACCCAGTTATCAAGACAAAAAAAAAACCAACAAAGTCTCTTTGGCTCATTCCTAAAGGGAACTTCCGTTGCCTCAGTTGTCAAGAACAGACCAAAATGTTCACTTCTCTCCCCTCTGTGGCAGCCATGCCAATCCTGGTTATGGCATTTCTCCCAGGAACACTGAAATAGCTCCCCGCTCTAACTCTACTAAAGTACTTCTTAAAAAATAAAACCTGGAAAGCCACCTGTAAAAACAAGAAGTGCAAAGCACGTACCATGTCCATATGCATATAAATATGCAAAATAAAGTGCAAACAATGTTTTACATCCTTACAGTAGAGAGAGCTCTTACAATACTCTATCAGAAAATAACTTGGAGAAAACAGACAATTAAAAACAACAAAGGCAGGTCATTTGTAAATATGTACAATGATGGATGTCGTGGAGGTATAACTGTCATATAGCATTGTGTCAGCTTCCCATGTACAACACAATGATTTTATATTTGGATCTACCGTAAACTGACTCCCACAATATGTCTCATTAGTATCTGTCATCAGAGGCCACTGCAAAATTTGAAAGAGCCGCTTAAAGAGGCCCAGCCTACATATAACCTTGATGACTAACGCCCAGACCAACCCATTCTCAGTCCTTGAGAACACTCTGGTTTCAAGCCCACCACAGGAGAGCCGTCATCCCCATAATGAAAACCCAGCCTGGCTCTCCTAGTTTACAAACCTGACATGATCTATGGCCTGGCCCCGGTGGGCCCAGGGAACTCAATCTCAACCTGCAGAGATACAAGAAACTCTCCTGAGCGAGAGAGGGCCTGTAGGTGCAGTGTGCGCAGGGTCAGTTCTGGAGAGAGGGGTCCGGGCACTGGGGCAGGTCCTGGGGCCAGAGTGAGGAGCGGAAGGGAAGAGGAGATGGCTGCAGAAGGGGAAGACCCACACCCAAGGCCTCTTAATGATCCACACAGCTCCAGTACTGACGGGCCAATGGGTGAGGGCGGGGGAGGGAAGGAGGAAAGAGGACCGGGTCGCTCAGAGACAGAGCTTGGATCTGTGCCACCGGATGGGTGTTGGGGATGGGCGGGGCAGAGGGAGAAGGGGGAATAGTGGGTTGAAGGAAGGAAAGAAAGAGGGATCACTGTCATTTGGTAGAAGGCCACAGATGACCGAGGCTGGAGCCAAGAAGAGAGCCTGGTAACAAAAGGTGCTCCCCCAGGTTGGGCACCCCCAGAGTTTGAGCTGGGGCAAATGTAACCTTGGCTGGCATGGCAGAGGGTAAGAGCATCTGTGTCCATGTGTGCACCATCCTGCTACCTGCCTCATCTGGGCATCATTCTGTCCAGTGCCTGGTGCTCATCCCACCCCCGTCCCTGTAACACTCAGTCTCTGTCACCCCAATAAGATGGGGGAGTCCCTCAAGCCCACCACCCCAGGATAGATAGAGGGGTGTGCCTTACTGTTGTCCAAGTGGTTGGCCTTGATGATCTTTTCTGAGTAGTCGGAGATACTGGAGCATTCGATCTAGAAAGGGCACAGAAGCGGGGAGCCAGGCATCAAAATTCCAAGAAATTTCCACCCAACCAGTGGGACCAATGGGGCTGGCGAGTCCTAGAAGGGCAGCAGCAAAAATCACAGCTATGGGGCCAGAGCAATCATACAGCCGGAGAGGGTGCTTGCTTGCCTTGCACGTAGCTGACCTGGGTTCCAATCCCAGCATCCCATACAGACCCCGGAGCACCGCCAGGGTAATTCCTGAGTACAGAGCCAGAAAGAAGCCCTGAGCTCTACCAGGTGTGACCCCCCAAACAAAATGTAAGCAAATTCAACCACATCATGGATAGGGTTGAAGGTGCAAGACACTTGGGTATAGACACTACAGGCAAGAATGAAAAAATAAAATGGAAATAAATAAAAACTGCAAATGCAGCTTGTAGTCTGGGTGTCCCACCTCCACTAATGGGGCTGCACTTGGCCCGAGTTGGAACAACTGCCCATACATGGACACTGGTGGTCAGTGGACAAAAGAGGAGCCTCTTGGGGACAGTAGGGACCCTCCCCCACATTATCTTCCCGCACCTGGTGAGATGGGTACTTCCCATGATGGGGGTAGCATGGACAGTCCATCTGTGCTCACGCGCACACACACACACACACACACACACACACACACATACACACAAGTCACCTCGGGCCTCTCTGATGCAAAGAATCCTGGAAGGCCTTGTCTCCCCTACAGAAGCAGAGGCCAGCCCGAGAGCAGCTAAGGGCAGTCCTAGGGGCACTAGCTCGTGAGCGCCTGGGGCGCTGGAGGCTTGGCCCTGCAGGGTGTGGGCTAAGGGACAAGCCAGACACCCCAAGAACATGTATCTGGGCCCCCACAGAGACTAGCCTATGTTAAGGCCCTGAGAGGTCTCACCTCAGGCAAGCTCCAGGGCTTTGGGATAGGATTTGCAGAAAGACCCCAGGATGCTGGGACCAGGCCCCAGCACCTAAGAGGAGGGCCAGTCCCTGTGAGTAGGGGCAGGGCGCCGGCCGAGCCTCAAGCCCCAGCTTCAGGGTCCTGTGGCCCTGAACGATGTGTTTAGGATTGGTCCCTTCCTCCCGGGAACAGCACAGCCCATAGCCCACCTTCCACCTTCCACCTTCCACCTTCCACCTGCCAGAGCCTCTGATTCCTGCTGTCCAGCTCCATTAGCAACTCTCCCCTCCCCACCCGTGCTGGCAAGGGGTGTAGTGGCCCCAGCAAATCCTGAGGCTGCTCGCCTTTGCCTTCCATCTGCTCTTCTCTCTCTAACCCTCTTTCTGCCCTTTCTCTCCCTCTCCCTTTCCCATGTTCTTTTCTTTGTTACTTTACACCTGCCTTTCTCCCTTAAAAAAAAATCCTTCCCTTGTTTCTCTCCCTTTTTCCCGGATTTCTGTCTCCCTGTTTCTGGCTTCATATCTGCCTCTCTCTCAGCTTCTCAATTGCCAAATTCTGTCAATTCTTGTCTCTCTCTCTTTCTTCTTTCTCCTCTGTCTTTCTCTCCCATCTCCCTTTTTCTCTCCCTCTCTTTATCTCCCATCCCATCCCTCCCTCCCTCTTTCTCCGCCCTCTCTATCGGTCTCCCTTGCTCTTTCTCTCTCCCTTTCTCTCTCGCTCCCTCTCCTGGTCCCTCTCCTCCTTCTCCCCAATCCCGCCCCAGTCATCCCATCTGGTGAGGGAGCAGTTCACTGTGGAGTGAGCTCCCTAGAACCAGACAGAATGGGGTGCAGCTGTTGGAGTCAAGGCTGCAGAGTGGAGTGGGAGGCAGCCCCCACGGCGAGGTATCAGCCCAGCTAGAAGGTGCCAAGTGGGAGTCCCCCCACCCCCTGTGTCTTGGCCCATGTCCCCTAACACCCAGCCCCTCCTTGGAAGCCAATGATGCGTGACAGCCCTCTCTCCCATGCCAGGGTCCAGCAGGGCCGAGACCCCAGGAGAGAAGGCTGGTGGTGTCATCAGGTGGTCTCAAGGCTGCTCTGGCTCTAGGAGGATGAAGTGGAGTCTTGACTGAGGTCTCTGCCCTTGGGGGTGGTGGGGAAGAGAAGAATGAGGGGTGGAGGGGTGGGGAGAAACAAAGGTGGAAGGTGGCAGAGCAGTGCCAGCGAGGGCTGGACTTGACCTTGGATGTCAGCCTGATCCCAGCCCTTCACATAGGCCTAAGCTGATAGTCTCTTCCGGGTTCAGGTCAAGGTTCAGCTCTAAGAGCACCCAGAAGACCCTCACCCAGGCCTCCAAGACTTTCCAGAGGGAGGATGAGGGTGCTCAGATGTGTGGAAGTCCTTAAGGGGACTTGGGGTGCTAGTTCCCCCATGAGCCTGGGATCCTTCCTGACAAGCTCCAGAATGTCTAAATGCATTGAGAACCAAGCCCACCCCTCCTTGCTCCCCCAGACCCCACTTTCCCCAGAGTTTCTCCTCTTCTCCAGGGCATCAACTCCAGTCACATCTTGCTCAAGCACAAGATGTTTGGTAAGAGTTTGCCTTTCATTGCCACCAGGTTCATTTCCCCTATCTCAACCCCCCCCGTCCCCTGCAGGTCAAGGGTCAGCTACTAGTCAGCATGTTTCTGCCTTGGTTTCTCCCCAACACCAGATACTGTCCATCATCAGTGGACAGTGGACAGTGGTGTGGAAAGTATCTAGGCCAAGCCAGGGACTTTGTAGAGCCTGAAGAGGTCGCCACAGCCAGATCAGACTTTTAAATCTGCCAATCTATCCCTTAAAGCAAAAAGAAAAGCAAGTTTTCTCTCCCAGGGCCCCATTCCAACCACACTCAGTGGATCCAAAAACACTGAGCATGTGTCACATGACAGGCTTGTAGGGAAGCACTTTATACATGAATGGAATTCACTCATCCTCAGTCACCCTTCATCAGAGAGCAGGAACCAGAATTGGGCCCATTGTACAGAAGAGTAAACTGAGGCATGGTGTGCAAACTGTGCACAGTCACACACCTGTGGGCAGTCACACACCTGTGGGAAGAAGAGTAGAAAGTCCACCCGGGGCTCACCCATGGCCACTCTGCACCTCTAGATGACAACAGGACTCTCTCATGCACGTTGCAAGGCCTCCAAGGTGGCTTCTGGAAAATCAAAACCCTCAAAGGTCAGAGCTGCGTAGGGAAGGAGCTTGGAGCTATGCCCAGACTCTGCTCCTGAGAGCCTCACAGCATTCTCTGCTGCTCGGGGGTGCTCTCCTATGGCCCCGCAAAAAGAAGGACCTGATTTCCAGATTTCTCCTCCTAGAAAGGGTCAGAGCAGGCTGAGGGCTGGAGGTCGACTCCGCAGACCTACAATGAAGGAGGCAGGGGGTCACTCACCCCAAACACCTTCTTGGCTCCTGCTTTGGCAGCAAACATGGAAAGGATCCCAGTTCCACTGCCCACATCCAGCACCACTTTGTCCTTGAACACGTGCTTGTTGTGGTACATGGAGTTGCGGTAAGTGAGGGTTCGCACCTCATCCTTGAGCATTTCCTGTTTGGAGACAAGATCAAAGTCAGTGTTGGTTGAGTTCGAGAAGGAGGATGCCAGGTCCAGGGAAATGGAGATCCCTCACAGAGCTCATAATGATATGATTAAACATTTGCACGGCACCGACCACTGGGAGACCTGGACGAGAGACCATCTGCCCAAGGACACATGATCCCGGCCCTAACACTCTGTCCCAGAAAGGCTGCTGTCTTATCTGAAAATATGAGTCTGTTCAGATCCGGGAAGGTCCTAGTCCCAGGTTCAATACTGTATAGCACGGGTGAGTTCATTAGACCCAGAGCAGAACTTTTTCCTCTAAAAGAAAAGGAACGTCATTAAACAATGAAGGGAGGATGTGTGTGTGTGTGTGAGTGTTTGTGAACCTCTTTTTTTTGTGTTGCTTGTTTTTTATATTAGAAAACACATTCCAGGGGGCTGGAGCTATAGAACAGCAAAGACTTGCTTTGCATATGACCAAATCACGTTTGATCCCCAGCATCCCATATGGTCCCCTGAGCAAGTGATCCCTGAGAGACAAGAGTGAACCCTGAGCATTAAAGGAAGACCTGATCACTGCTGGGTGTGCCTCCAAAACAACAACACAAGTTTTGAACATTCTCATCACCCCAGAATATCTTTCATTGCCCAGTGGAAGTAAATCCTAAGCCTCACTCCAGACAACCAATGACCTCATTTCTATCACCAGCACTTGCTTCTGTCTGTTCAAGAATGAGATGTAAATTGAATCATACAGTATGCAAACTTTTATAACTGGTTTCTTTGGCTTCTTTTGCTCAGCATAAGGATTTGGAAACTCATTCACTGTATTCCAAGTCTGCTGGTTCAGAATGTTCCTTGTCCTCTTGTTCCAGCTGCCATAGAATCGCATACCTTCTTATGAACATTCCACAGTGTCTTTACCCTTTTGCTTGTGGATACTTTGGATTATTATGAACAAAGCCATGGCAAACACTCTTTTTATTTTTAATTTATTTTAATGCAAACAAGAGTCACAACTATTGATAAAATTCTAGAGCTGAAATTAATGTGATAACAAAAGCTCCCATACTAAAATCAAAAGAATAAAGATCAATTTTTATGAGAAAATTGTTATATCATCATGGGGTATTATTAAGTCCCAGTCTAAGAATTTACTAAGCTATTTGCTGCTAGCGTAGCCTTCTGTGTTATTGTTTTTGTTTGTTGAGTTTGGTTGGCTTCTGTGTCACTTTTCCATCTAATTTGATATGCGCCTACTGGAATTTCAGTATAGAGGAATTCAGGTGCTGCTGCGTGGTCGGGAGACTTCTATGGTCTGGGACAATGAGTTGAATGGTGGGAGCTCTGGGAGGTGAACATGGCCTCCAGGGCTTCTGGAAGTATGGGGGTCTGGAGAGAGGCTGCTCACCTTGACTCTGAGAAGACACCAGAGTTATCAGCCTGGGTGTTGGAGTTCCTGAAATTATTTAGTTTGGTGTCTCTGCAGAGAAGGTTAGTGAGGCATAGTTTTGAGAGCCCTTGGTTTGGCTGCAACAGTAGGGTGTGGATTCAGCTGTCAGGGCTTCAGCAGGGCTGGTACTGGGCCCACTCACCTCCCAAGGGTGCCTCAAAGTTTTCATCCCTGGGGACCAGTGTACTCATGAATTTTAGCTGCTTGGTTTGCATTTCCTCCGAGATTTAGTGGGGAATCGGTAGAGCTGGACTGGTGGTTGAACCACCAAGGCGGAGGCTGAGGGAAAGTGGAAGGAAAGAAGTGCTCTGACTTCATTCTTCTCTTATAAATAAATGTTTATTTCCTGAATCCTTTGCATTTTCATGTACATTCTAGAAGTACCTCATTAATTTGTACAGAACAGAGAGCACAGCTGGCGGAAGAAGTGATATCTTAATAATATTGGGCCCCTTTGTCCAAATCTTTAATTATGGTTTTATTTGGATCTAATATAGTTTTTAATTCTCATCATTGATTAAATGTCTACACTTATTTCTCTAACTCATTTAAGTACAATACTAAAACATATTTTCCTTCCTAAGTTTAGCACAATCATGCAAGTTTACTTGTTATTGCTTTTAGAAACACATTATTTAATATGGTTTCGACCTGATACAATATTGAATCATTAAAGCCAAGGATGTGAGACAGCTCTCCCTTGGTTTAGGTCTTCTTTAATTTCTCCTGCAATGTTTTATAGATTTTATTTTGTTTTTGGCTTTGAGGCCACAGCCAGCAGTGATTAGGGGCAACTCCTAGATCTGTGCTTGAGGGTCACTCCTAGTGGAGCTTAGGGGACTGTGTGGCAGTAGGAATCCAACCCAGGGTTTCCACATGCAAAGCATGTGCACTTTGAACCATTTCCCGATCCCTGTTTTACAGGTTTTGTAGAGCAGTTTTGCATTCCCTTCATTACACTTGATCACTTGACTTGATCACTTGACTTCCCGTAGATCATCCATTACTCAAGCGGGCCCCAGTAACATCTCAATATGTCCTGTCACATGCGAGATAGCCCAAGGGCATCTGCCCACTCCAGGAACATCACTTGATCACTTGAATCCCGTTATTCATCGATTTGCTCGAGCGGACGCCAGTGACATTTCCATTGGACCCTATCACGTGCCAATGTAGCCCAATGGCATCTGGTTGATTCAGGAATATGAAGAGCCTCAAACCGTTCCTTCAGGGTCTTGACAAGGAAGTCTGACCATCTTGTAGGTGGGCGGCCACGTGATCTTTTGACATCCTGTGGGATCCAGTCGGTAATGGCTCTAGTCCAGTGGTTGTCTCCAAATCGCATTACATGTCCAGCCCATCTGGACTGGACAAACCTCGATGCCTTGGCAAAAGAGACAGCATCCCTGATTCTGGAATAGCGATGGAGGTCAGAACTCCAGATTCCTTCTCTCACTTGAGTGAGGCGTGATATTCCAAGCATAGCTCTTTGGATTCCTCTCTGGGAGACCCAAATAGCATTCTCATCCTGCTTTCGTAGGGCCCAGGTCTCTGAGGCATATGTTAATGCAGGGAGAACGGTGGAGTCAAAGAGATGTGCCCGGAGCCAGAGGTTCTTTGTCCTTTTAGCTATTTCTTCCATGCCTTTGAAGGCATTCCATGCCGCTCTCTTCCTCCTGCGCAGCTCAGGTTTTAGGTCGTTCATCATGTTGATTTCTTGACCTAGGTACACATAACTGCTGCATTCAGAGATGTTTGTTCCATTGAGAGTGAATGGGGCCTCAGGAACTAGTTCATTCTTCATGAACATTGTTTTCTTTAGATTCAGCTGTAGACCTATCTTTCCACATTCTCGGTCGAAGTCAGCCAGCATTTGTGCCGCTTGGCTAATGTTTGGTGTTATTAGAACAATGTCATCAGCGAAGCGGAGATGGTATAGTTGCCGACCATCTATCTTCACTCCCATTCCTTCCCATTCTAATTGTCTCATGATGTTCTCGAGGGTGGCACTGAAGATTTTTGGTGAAATGGTATCACCCTGTAGAACCCAAGGAACATAAAGGACCTCAAACCATTCCATCAAGTCATGGGAATGAGGTCTATAATTGTTACTGGTATTTGGTATATGAAATACAACACGGGTAGCTTGCCAGGCTCTGCCGTGCGGGTGGGATAACCTTGTAGTCACCTCAAACAAAACTCGAGCATTTATTGATGAACCACGCGGCTGCCAGTGGCAGCGCGAGCCGGGCTGCAATCAGTTCTTCTGCTGGGTGGAGTTCAGATGAGAGGGGAGTCTGGATGTGGAAAATGGCAGCCCTCTGGTGTGGGGGTTCCTCTGGCTTCTTGCAAGGCTCTGCTGGGGTGGTGGGCCAGGGCTAGAACCCGCCATCCCTCCCGGATGCCTCGTGATCAGTTGGGAACAGGGAGAGCAAGTAGCAGCTCTGCCCCGTGTGTGTGAGTCTCTCATGTAATGAGAATTTGTCTGGTTAATTCTCATTACACTTATTCTGAACTATTTTACTTTGTGGGACTCTGTACTGCTTTCTAAATTTTCGTTTTTCAGTGGTTTCATGTTGATATGAGTGTGTACGAATGCATATCAAACTCAGACTTTTCAGCCTTGCTTTCTTTCACATAGTCTAATTTGTGTCTTTTTTTTTTTGAAGTTTTACAGACTTTATTAAGGAGGTTTTAGGAGAGGAGGAGGGGAGAGAAAGAGAGAGAGTACGCATCTCAAGAGGGGAGATGCGGGCAACACATGTGCTCAGGCACCACATGTGCTTCGGCCACATGGGCTCAGGCAGCATGTGTGTCCATGCAGCATGGCGCCACAGGCAACATGTGTGCCCAGGCAGCATGATTCTTTTTGCTTCTATGTAAAACAATGTGTCGCTTCTGAATGAAAACTTTCTTCTATCTGTAATTTATTTTCTGGTCCTATTTTCCCCTTTACATATCACTCCAGCCTCCAGTGTGCTGATCAGGCTGTCATGGCATAAAAAGTTAAATAAAATTGGCAAGGACAGACCTCCTTCCACTTCCATTGATGTATATACTTCACCACTGAATTCAATTTTCAGTGCGAGCTTCCCATAAATGCCTTTCATCGGGACTGAAGAAGTTCTCCTCTATTTCTGATTTGCTGAGAGCTATTACCATGAATTGGCCTCCATCATGCATTGAGATGTTCTTAGACATTTTTCCCTTTATTCTCTTAGCATATTGAATTCCATAGCTCGGTTTCAAATGTTGAGCCAACACTTTGTCAAGATGTGTTCCTTTTAGTATTTCTGGATCTTACTGATTAATATTTCATTGCAGAATTTTTACACCAATATTTATGAGGATGTCAACCTACAATTTTTTTTTTTCTTATCTTCTCTGGTAATTAGGTTTTCTGGGTTTTGTTTTAGTTACTTTTTGGGGTTTTGGGTCTCACTCAGCTGTGCTCGGGGTTTACTCCTGACTCTATGCTTAGGGACTACCCCTGGTAGGGATCAGGGGACCATGTGGGATGCTGGGAAACATTTGGTTGTTGTTATTGTTGTTTGGGGGTGGAGGATCTTTTGAGTATACCCAACAGTCCTCACCAGATACTCCTAACTCTTTACTAAAGGTCACTCATGGCAGTGATCAGGGGACCTTCTGTAGTACCAGGGAATAAACCCAAGTTGGCCATATGCAAGGTAAAGTGCCTTAACTTACCTGTCAGTTAATTATCCTAACTAAATTCATCATATAAGCTAGAAAGTATATTTTTAAAATATACTCTTCATATATTTTCTGAAGATTTTTGTGATATTGGTATTTTACTTAAATATTTTATTTAATTCACCAAAAAATACCACGTAGGCCCAGAATTGCTCTTGTGGGAAGATTTTTTTTTACTATTAACTCCATTTAAAATTGAAATTAATGGAGAGCTATTTTAATTTCCTATAGCATTCTTATATCAGCTTTGACAGGTATTTTTCCAAGGAATTCATTCAATTTAAATGTCAAGTTTATGAGTATGATATTGGCATAAAATTTTCTATTTGCCTACTCTATGTCTATATGATCTATTATGATGTCATATTCTTCCTTATGAACTGGAATTTTGTGTTTCCTCTGGTACTTTTGCCATCAATATAGCTAGCATTTACCCATCTATTAGTCTTTCCAAAATACAAGCTTTCATCTTAGTAATCTCTTATACAAAGAGTTAATGGCTTCAAGGTGACATACAAAATCTTCACAAACTTTTTCTAAGGAAATTTTTTTTGATCATTCTGTTAGCAAATTATTGATGACAAACAATATTAAATAAGTTAAAATTTAATATTATGAGGGCCTGCTCTGGGGGCAGGCTCTAGGGTGTTTGGGGAAATTGGAGACCTGGGAAGAGAAGGTGCAATGCTGATGAGACTGGTCTTGGAATACTGAATTCCTGTAGCAAATATTAATGAAAATAGATAAACAAAAACCAAATACAAGTTTTCTTCTCCTCAATACTTTGCTTCTACTTCTCTAATTTCTGTCAACTCTAGTATTTCCTGCCTTCAACTTCTTTGTTCTTCCTGCTCTAGCCTTATAGAGCCTTGGCCACTGCTCTTACACGTTTCGTTTTGTTGAACGTACATATTTGAAGAAAAAACATCCTCTAAGTCTTAGTCTGAAGCCCAAGTCCTAGTTTAAGCAAACCAAACTTACTAGAGACTAGTAAGTCTGACAATAAGGGACTAAGAATAAGCAAATGTGGGGTCTGGAGGGTGGTGCCTTATGGTGTGCAGACAGCTGTCTGTCTTCATCTCATATATTCACACACCAGAGAGTAGAGAAGGGAAGAGAGCCCTCTTCTAAGGCCACTCATCCCACTAGACTCTATTACCTCCCCGAGGACCAGCATCCTTGTATATCACATTAGGGGTAAGGACTTCAGCAAAGCAATCACACTAGGGGAGACACACAGCATTGTGTTTTCACTATCACTTCGGTTTGAGGTATTTTCTCATTTTTCTTGTGATTTTTCTGAGTGCTGTGTAATTTGCAAACATTGAAAGATTTTCCAGGCAATTTATTGGTTTGGGTTTCTAACTTAATTCCATTACATGAAAAAAAATACACTGAACCATTTCAAGCTTTGAAATGTATTTGATTTGGCGTATGATCTATCTTGGTAACTGTTTTAAATGTGTATTTTTCTTTAAAAGAATGTGTGCTTTGTGGTTGAAAAGGCAATGTTCTATAAATAAGCGCCAATTAGATCCCTTTGTTTGATGGTATTGTTAAACTTTTCAACATCCTTTTTGAGAATTTTTTGTGTATTTGTTCTATCAATAGTCAAGACTGAAGTGTCTTGAACAAAACAGACTTCTATCGCTTGGGGATATGTTTGTTTCTCTCTCCAGTTCTACATACTAAGCTTTGTGCTTTTGAAGTGCCCATCACACCATTTTGTAACTTGTCACCTTGACCAGGCTGAGCAACATTTCTCATTGCTCTCTCAGTTGTGTTTTCCAATAAGAGTGAGTCACTAGAGCGAGACTCTCCTGAGAGTTGAAAGGCATCAAGGGAGCAAGAACCATTTTGAGGCGCTCACTTTTCATGGCCACCATGTTGAGTCATCCCGTGGTCATAAAACAGCAGCTGGACCTGCAGTTGATCTAACCTCTCCTTCAACTACTCTGACTTCTGAGTCACAGGTGTTCTGGTAAAACAAGGACCTTTCTCTTCACCCAAGAAGAAGCTCACTATCAAGGTGAAAACCAGCGGAGCAGACACGCTTTGCTGACTGCCTTTGTAGGGTTCAGCTGATGCCCATGGGATCCGGCCTTGTCTGATCTCTACTCATTGTACCTCCTCACTCCTTTCCTAACCACCTCCCCTATGGACATCAGCTTTAGTATCAGACCAGGAACAACAGCCTTACACATATTAAAATGTTGCTTTCTATACCTGAGCAATACATTATTATTGGAATAAACATTTATATTCGACAGTGTAAAATTATATGCAAGTGTGTGCAAATCGATGAACAATGGGAAGACAAGTGACAAGTGACAAGTGTGTTTCCAGTCAGGGCAGATCACAATCAGTTTTCTGGGTCTGCTTCCATGTTTGATCCCTTACAAAGGCAGAGTTTGGCATGGGAGATGTCTCCTGAAGGTCAGACTCTGTGACTGTGCTCTCTGAATGTTCTGTAATGGGCTATTTCATCTGACCAGACGTAAAGACGTTAACAATTCTACTACCATTACTGAAGTGTATGCTATGCAGGTAGTCAATGGCCTGACCCAACAAAGGGGTTTCTCAAAGGTCAGCTCTAGATACCTGTGATAAAGACAATGGATGACCAGGTAGATGCTACCTGGGAACACCTGAAACAAAATCAAGAGCAGAATGGCTCAGTGATGGGGGTGGCTACCGATTCTTTCAAACTTGAGGGAACAAAACTTACGATCTCAGGGATTGAAATTCCCAGCATGGGATCTGCATCTCCCAACCATAAACTGAAGTTAGTTTATTAACTAAACTATAGTTTGTGGGGGTGCGAGGGCATGCCCTCTAGATATCTAGAGGTAACTAGAACGATGGACTTCTCAATCAGAAGTTGAGAAGGTTAAGGATGAGGTTGGGGCTCTGATCTCTTCATCAGACCCAGGGATGCACTCACAGGGTAAGCGGAAAGAGTTCTGCCTCCCTCAATTTCCTGATCTTTCCCCCAAGGCTCCTCCTGTCTTGGGTCATCCTAGAAGTTGGAGAAGGTAAAGGTATGTTGATACCGAGTTCAATTCGGACTCTAAATTTTTTCAAAAGGGAGTTCAAGTCTCTCCTCTTGGGAGACCTCTAGGACTGAACACTTATGAGACTGTAGATTTTCAAAATGGCAAGCTCTTGACACTGATACTGCAAAATAGTCTCCCCAGCACTACTAGCTCCAATGCCTGGTGCTTACCGGCACCATCCAGACAGCACGGGTATGATGCAGAACAGTGAAATGCACCTATTCTGAAACCAGGATCCCTGCATTCAAATGACGGCTGCAAGGCCCTTGAGCTCTGACCCAGAACACCAGCTAGCAATTCTGTGTCTAGTTTCCTCATTAAGAAAAGGGGTGATTGGGGCCGGAGCAATAGCCCAGCGGGTAGGGCTTTTGCCTTGCACGCGGCCGGCCTATGCCGGCCCGGGTTCGATCCCTGGTATCCCATATGGTCCCCTGAGCACCGCCAGGAGTGATTCCTGAGTGCAGAGCCAGGAATAACCCCTAAGAGTCACGGGGTGTGACCCAAAAAAGCAAAAAAAAAGGGGGTGATATTGGCAACCATCTGTAGAAGTACAGCAAAATTAAACAGAACACACATTGCAAAGTTTCAACTCTGGCTCCTCGTGACAAGCACGGCCCTCTTCTATTTGTTTCTTCTGTTTGGGGATCTTTTAGAGGGGCTATGCCCAACAGAGCTCAGAACTTACTCCTGACTCTGTGCTCAGTAATCATTCCTAGAGATGTGCTGTGTGTCAGAGCTCCATCTGGGTCAGTGACATGCAAGATAAGCACCTAACCTGCTGGACTTATCTCTCTGACCCAAGCAGGGCCCTTTTCATCCACAGAAGAAAAGCTGAGATTGGAAAAGCAAGGAATGGAGCAAAACTACAGCTAATGCTTTGCAAAGCTCCAGCAGAGCCATGCTCAAGCTACAAAATTGGCACAGTGGACCAGATAGTACAGAGGGCTGGGCATTTTCCTTGCATATGGTCAATGTGGGGTCAATCACTGGTACCCTGAACCCACCAGAGGTACCAATGGGCTCTTTGATCCACTACTCAGCTCTTTGATTCCTGAGCAAAGAGCCGGAGTAAGCCCTGAGCAATGCCAGGTGTGACCCAAACAAACAAAATTTGGTATGGTATCTCTAGGGATCCAATTGTTCCTGAAAGGGAGATACCCCAATGTCCCAATGTCCACCACTAATTATCACCTTAGTGCACTGCCCCCAGTCCCCGCCCACCATTTCCTCTCCTTAGAGCTCACAACCGCAGGAGAGGGGCAGGTGTAAGTTCTGGCAGAAGAGTTGAAGCTCTGCATAGTGCTTCATTGTGTATATATACTACAACTGCTTGATCCATTTGGAACAACCCAGTTGGTCATTTGGGTTGTTTTCATATCTTAGCTATTGTACTAAGTGCAGCTCAGCTATGAACATAGTGTGTGTATGTGTGTGTATGTCTACACACACACACACATATATATGTATATATGTTCTTTCAACTTAATGTTTTTGTGTTTGGGGCTAGATGCCAAGAAGTGGTATTGCTGGATCATCTAGTAATTCTCTCCTGGTTTCTGAAGAAATCTTCCTATTGTTTTCCATGGAGTTTGGGCTAGATAAATACTATGCAGCTTTAAGAAAGAATATAATCATGCATTTGTAGCGGCACAGAAAGACTAGCAGTTACTATGCTGAATGAAGTCCGCTGGAGTGAAAGGGACAGACACAGAAGGTGTGTCTCTCTCGTGCACAGGACTTAAAGATACAGAGCAAGGCAACAACAAAGACCCAAAGGCAACATAAGAAAGGAACTGACACACAATTGTGTTGGGGATTGAGAGGGAGGAGCTGGCGATGGGTACACTGGTGATGGGTGTGATGTCAGAATGAATTCCATAGAAATCATTATTGTAAGCCAAAAGAGTTTTGTTTAAAAAAGAACTGAAGGGGGTGGAGTGATAGTACAGTGGGGAGGGCTTTGCCTCGAATGCAGTTACCCGGGATCGATCCCCAGCATCCATATGGTCCTCCGGGACACAGTCAGGAGTAATTCCTCAGTGCAGAGCCAAGAGTAACCTCTGAGCATCACTGGGTGTAACCCTCAAAAAAGCCAAAAAGAACAAAGAACTGAAATTTGGACTGTATGGGGTTTTCCCTACTCAGATTGCTGAAAGAAAGAAAGGGTTCCTCTTCTTCCACCGAGCTTTCATTTTCCCCGGGAGAACAGCCCAAAGAAGGCTCCATCCAGATGGCTCCGAGGAGACAACACACAACTCTGGGTTGAAACCAAGCCCCAGCCCGGTGGTGGCAACCATGCTTCCTTGATGGGAAACATGGCGGCACATTGGCTAATGCCAGGAAAGGAGATTTCCCAAAAATCTCCTTCCAAAAAAAGTCACAGCCAAGATGGTCTCAAGAAGAGAACTGGCTGGGAGTACAGCAGACACCCAGAGCCAACCGTCAGGTCACTGAGAAGTCAGAGCTGGATACCAGGGAGGCCAAAAGCTGCCCCTCCTCAGAGCAAAGCCTCGGGAAATATAGAATTGCCCCTTATGCTGCCATTTGAATGCCATCCTCCCTAAGAGGTTGAGCCAGATGGGTCAAATCCTCCATGGGATCACTGTCCTCTAGAGAGAAGAGGAGAGGGGTGGGGAAGGAAGGGATGCATCAAGTCACCCCCTCAGACAGAGAGACAGGGGCATCCTGTAAGCCCCTCCTGTAATACAGCCCTATTCCCATCGGTGCTTGCTTCTGATTTATGTTTATAGAGGAACAGCACCCCGCTCCCCATGCAATCCTCCCTGCCACATTTTCTAAATGCTTCTGATCACTATTAATCAGCAAGCTGGCAGGGCCTGTGCGGAGCATCTTGTTTGTGCCGAGAGGAAACTGCCAAGCGGCCAGCTCGGCTCCGGATGGGGAGATGTGAGGCTTGTCCAGACGGAGCTGGCAAAGGCATGGCCAGTACGCCGTCTGGCGCAGAAGGCAGCTCTCCGCAGCCCCAAGCGTGAGGCAGGAACAGACTTGCTGCAGAGGCCTCCTCCTCACGCGGGCTGATGATGGAGACCAAAGAGAGGGTGAAGGGGAAGCCTCAGAGGGTGCAGAGAGCCCAGCTGGCGGCCCTCCGGCCCCTGCATGCCAGAAGCCAAAATCGCAACTCAGCCTACAGTGACAGCAGCAGCAGTAGGGAATTCTGCCGTGCATCCATGGTGCATCCTGATGCAAAGACTGTTCTAGAACAAGTGACTAAGGCAAGAAGTATTGTTCATCTCCTGTACTCCAACTGACTCACTGAGTCAACTCAGAGGCTCTGTAGAGTCACACGCAAAGCTTGACTATCCCATCACCAGCAGAGGAAACTTGGCGAACTATTATTAATTCTCAATCTTTCGTGTCTGTACCCTTCAGGATGCCTGGTTGTGGTGCCCACCAGAAGGCCGAGATTAACAGGTGCATCAACAAGGCAGACAATATGCCAAGCCTGGGTTAGAGGTGCGGTGGGGGTGCAGGGATCAAGTTCTGAAGGAACTGAATTAATAGCGACATGGAAGGGGCCACAGAGAGAGTCCAATGGGTGGAGCATACGCCGGATCCAGGGAGGCCCAGGCGCAATCCCTGATATCACAAGGATGAGCTCAGAGTAACCCCTGAATGTCACTGGGTATGGCTTCAAAATTAAAATGAAATAAAGAGTGAGCGGGAGAGATAACACAAGAATGAGGGTACTTGCCTTGCACATGGCCAACTAGATCCATTCCGAGCCCATACAGGGTCTTTTGAGCTCTACCAGGAGTGATGTCTGAGCACAGAGCCAGGAGTAAGCCCTGCACAGTGCCAGGGATAGCCCGCAAACGATAGATAGATAGATAGATAGATAGATAGATAGATAGATAGATAGATAGATAGATAGATAGATAGATAGATAGATAGATAGATAGATAGATAGATAGATAGATAGATAGATAGATAGATAGATAGATAGATAGATAGATAGATAGATAGATAGATAGATAGATAGATAGATAGATAGATAGATAGATAGATAGATAGATAGATGAGTGAGTGAATGAATAAATAAAACAGCAAATAAATGAATGAATGAATAAATAAATAAATAAAAATAAGAAAGTATATAAATAAATAAATGAACAAACAAACAAATAAATAGATGAGGATTTTTTTATTTGCTTTTTTGGGTCACATGCAGTGATGCTCAGGGGTTACTCCTGGCTCTGCACTCAGGAATTACTCCTGGCAGTGCTCAGGGATCCATATGGGATGCTGGGGACCAAACCGGGTCGGCGGCATGCAAAACAAATGCCCTCCCTGCTGTGCTATCGCTCCAGCCCCAAAATAGATGAGGATTTAGTAGCAAAGGAGAGCATGTTCTAGGCCTGACATGTAGGCCAAGAACCTGGCAATTCAATCAGTCAGAGATGTTTTATGGTCAGTGGAGTGAAAAGGCAGAGAAGGAGGGCAAGAGCTCCACCAGGAAGGTTGCCGCAGGGGTCATTTATGGTGGTTGTGGTTGGGGTGGGAGCTCCTGATGTTGGGTGGAATCTCGGCCCCCTAAACTGGGAGATGCGGCCTTCACTGCTTATGCCACACTTCTGGGGCAGGCCGGTTGGCTTCCAAGAGGCAGATTTCACAAAGCTGCCACACTGGAGGTCTCAGGAACTGCCCTGATGTAGTGCCCAGACCTGAGATGTGAGCCTGGGAAAGACAACGCTACTGTGGACTGTCCTTCCTGCCTCTCACTGCAGCGACTGGACCTCACCACCGGGCTCCGCACACCCTCCTCCATTTCCTCCATTTGCAGCTGTTTACTCGGGGTGCTGGGGATGATAAGGCCGGGAGGGGAGCAGTAAAGAGCACTAAGCGTGCCCCCACCTGGCCCAAGGCAAAGCCCCCTTCTTTCCTACAGCAAACACTCATCTTTCCTCCAGACACGGCCGGCAAGCATTTGGGCAGGTCTCCTAGAAACTTAGAGCCCACCTTACCCTGGAGGTCCCCGAGAAACCTTGGGGTTCATGATCGAGCTTGCACAGACTTTGAGCTTCACAATATCAGGAAAGCCCCTTCAGCCACATTCTGGGAGCAGATACCAAACCCCCTACACCTACAGCTTTCCCTGGGTTTCTGAGTTTTTGGGCTTAGGGTCAAAGGCGTGCTGCCCCCACAGGACACCTTACTCTCTGCATCCGCTTCCGCCCAGGCAAGGCCCATGCCCCATGCCTGGAACCTCCCAGAATCCCCCTCTACCCACCCGGAAGGAAGAGAGGGCCAGACCCCTCCTGCCCTGTGATTTTCTGCTTTGCCTTTCTGAAAGTCACTCCAGAGACAACACAGGCCCAAGTGGCCCTGGCGGCCACCAGCACAAACACGGTTACCTCGTGGATCCCAAAGTGAGCGTAGGAGTCAAAGTAGTAATCTCGCGAGGTCATCTCCTCTGGGTTCAGCAGCTTCGACAGCTTGCCCCGACCCGGGCAGCTGGGCTGGGTGGACACATGGTGGACGCATTGCACTGGCTTGCGGGGACCACGGGTTGAGGGGGCTGGGAGGGGGACTGTTGACCTGTGGGAAGAGAAAGCGCTGCATGAACAGTGGTGCTGCCCTCCTGTCCAGCTGTCCACACTTCCCCCTCCCTCCTCAGTAGCTACTCCCATGGGGTACATGGCCACTGGGAGCTAGGATGGTCATCTGAAGGCCAAGGGCGGGAATTGCAGGGACACTCAACTTGGTACCCAGCAGGCAAACAACTATATGAATTCACCCAGTTCCATCTCTGGCTGAGCCCATATAGGCTTTGCCCCGACACACACACACACACACAAACACACACACACACACACAGACACACACACACACCCTGTCAAACAGGTGCACCCGCTTTGGGGGAGGCAATGGTAAGCACTCAGCCCTGGGTTCTTGAGCGCCAGAGGACGGAGCCCCATATCCCTCTACTGAGACTTGCACCCCACTTCTGCTGATTTTTGTCCTACAGCCTTCAAGCACGTCACCTCACTCTGGAAGTTTCATTGCTCTAAGATGGGAATCCAACAACCCACCCACACACACACACTCAGCATCTCCCCAGAACCCTCCTGGGGATCAAGCAACTTAGGGTGTGTTCAAGGGCTGAAAAATGGCCGTCTGCATGGGAGTGTGGGTGAGCCCTGAGGACCCCCTGAGCTGGCTCAAGGATTGGGGTCTTGTGGGATACATGTCCCCAAGTCATGACCGCAGGACATCTGGGCTCCTGAGCCCTGCTGATTGAAGGTCCATCAGTGGTAGTTTACCAGGCTATACCCACAGCCACCTGCGTGATTCTTTCCGGGACCTCCCCCACCCCAGCACCCAGCCTGGCGCCGTCTCCCTCTGCTGCTCCCCCCACAGCCGCTGGGGAGAAGGAGATGGAAGCCCCGAGGGATTCTGGGCGCAGGAAACCTCGGTGCAGATGCACAGATGGGCTGGGAGCAAACACTCGCATTCTGGCACTGAGACTATTCCGCCGCATCATGGAGGACCCTCAAGGCCTCCGGAATCCCATCCAGGCTGCAGGGGAATTCAGAATGGGCACTGCCAGGCAGAGGGCTGGGGCTGAAAGCCAGCCTGGCTCCTGAGGGAAGTCACGCAGTACTACGCATGTTGTGATGCCTCCCTGTTAAAACACAGCCCAGAAACACCTACATGAATGAGGGGGTCTCAGCACACCTAACGGTGCCCCACACCACATGCCCCGCCCCTCCTACCACTGCCCAGGAGGGTTTTTGGGGTTCTGGGTGTGGCCCTGCTGACTGCCAGCCCCGCAGGCTGCAAGGGCTGAGCGCTGCCACGGGTGGCCTAGATTCCCTGAAAATAATAATAATAAAATAAAGACAAGGGACAGAAGTGATAGTCCAGCAAGTAGAGTGCTTGCCTTGCACCTGGGTTCGAGGCCTCCACATCCCATAAGGTACCCCAAGCACCACCCAGAGTGATTCCTGAGTGCAGAGCCAGGAGTGACCCTGGTCATCCAGGAGAGGAAGGAGGGAGGGAGGGAGGGAGGGAGGGAAGGGAGGGAGGGAGGGAGGAAGGAAATAAGGAAGGAAGGAAGGAAGGAAGGAAGGAAGGAAGGAAGGAAGGAAGGAAGGAAGGAAGGAAGGAAGGAAGGAAGGAAGGAAGCAAGCGAAGCAAGCAAGCAAGCAAGGAAGCAAGCAAGGAAGCAAGCAAGGAAGTAAGCAAGGAAGCAAGCAAGGAAGCAAAGGAAGCAAAGAAGGAAGGAAGGAGCAGAGGGAGGGAGGGAGGAAGCAGTGAAGGAAGGACAGGGAGGAAGGAAGGAGAGAAGGAAGGAAGGGAGAGAAGAGGGAGGGGAGAAGGAAAGGAAAGGAGGAGGGAGGAGAGGGGATGTTTATCTGTAAACACTGCTGGGATGTTTGAGTAAGCTCACAGAATTCAGGATACTGAATGGCGTCCAGTTGGATGTTCCTGTAATCATTACAATTATTTGAACATAAGTTTCTCCTCCACTGATGCCTCAGCATTGTCAGCTGTGAACTGGGTGAGCTCAGATATTCAATCTCCTTTCCAGCCAAGGAAACGGAGTTCCAAGGACAGAGACAAACCGGGTCGAGTGATAGCTCAATGGATAGGGAGTATGCCTCACACGTGGCTGATCCAGGCTCGATCCCTGGCATCCCATATGGTCCCCCCAAGCACAGCCAGGAGTAATTCCTGGAGTGCAGAGCCAGGAGTAACCCCCGAGCATCACCAGTTGTGACCCAAAAAAAGACATAAAAAGGACAGAGACAAACCAAGAAACCCCCACGGATGTATCTTCCCCACCAAGCAGCGGACAGGCACATTCCCCACGCGGTCCACAGCCCGGGATGCAGGCAGGGAGTCCAGCTGGGGAGGGTGATGCCCCATTTTCCTGGTGTATGTAGGTTTCGCCGTTGGGACATAAGCAGGCTGGCAAGTTGAGCCACGGAGATTCCAGGTCGCAGCGATCAAGGCTGGCTGGCAGAGGCTCTGGGGCAGCCTCATTAGAATGCAGCAGGTGTGCCCGCCCTCAGCTTGGGATGTTGGTCACGGTCTCGGGGAGGCTGGAAAAATAGACTGTGTCAATTGTACCCTCCCGTGCCGGCTACAGAGTCACCCTAACACAGAAAACAGCGGATCTGTGCACAGGGCTGACCCTCCCTCTGGACTCCATTTCCATAGATTCACCAGAGAGAAGGTCCCAGCTGGTTCCTGCACCAAGCGCAGGTCTCCCACACCCTGAGGCTGCCCTGAACCCCTGCTGCCAAGGTCTCCTTGGCTGTGGGACTCCCTCGGACCCTTTCCCCCAGCAACCAGCTTACAGAGTGTCTCCAATGCCATGCGCTGTTTTCACTGGACAAGGAAATGAAGAATCGGGAAGGGGAGAGCGCTCAGCTCAATAACCACAGTTCCAGGGGACAAAGAGGTGACTGAGGTCCAGAGCCAGGTCCCTGAGGCTACCCAGCCCAGTCCAGTAGCCCGCAAAGGGCTTTGCCCTCTTCTGGGGCCAGAGCGATAGTCCAGAGGGTAGGGCGTTTGCCTTGCTGCGGCCGGCCTGTGCCAGCCCGGGTTCGATCCCCAGCATCCCATATGGTCCCCCGAGCACCGCCAGGAGTAATTCCTGGAGTGCAGAGCCAGGAGTAACCCCCTGAGCATTGCGGGTGTGACCCAAAAATGAAAAAAAAAAAAGGCTTTTCCCTCTTCCTGTGAACCTCCCAGGGTGCTTGTTTCTGAAGGGTGAGAGTGGAAGGGGCCGAGCACCCCACAATGCCTGATCACTCAGCTAGTGAGTGGAGTTGTTTGTTTCTTAAATACCTGCCTCTGTGGCAGCAAGGTCCACCTTCCCCTACCGAATGAGCACAGGGGTGCAGAGACTTCAAATGTTCTGCTTTCTAGTAGGAATACAAGATGAGGTGTGAGAATAACGTTTGCTTTATATGCGCTGCTTCGGCAAAACCGTTCTGGGGATTTCAAGTTGAGAGGGTAAACGTCAAGGAAAGAAACTGCTCTGTGCCGCGCTGTGTGGTAACTGGCTGAAACTAGACTTTGGGAAAGGAACGGGCTGCTCAGTAGAGATGTTGACTGCAAACAGGGCGGCCCAGCGCAGCCCATATAAACATTGTAATGGTGCATCTGCTTATAAGGGTGATGGTAAATAAATTAAAAATAGAGACTTGGGAAAGCCAGACCCACAGCTCCATCAGCAACCCCGAAGAGATCCAGACCCATCCATTCCAGACCCACAGCTGTGCCCCTCCGCCCCACATGGCAACCCATGAGCTGACCTCCTGGTAAGGGGCTCAGCCAGCCCCCTGCCGAGTCCAAAATTGCTCCAAGGGTGGCTCACACGTGTGGGGGAGGGGCCACGCTGGCTGGACTTGGAGCAGAGATTTGGGCTCCTACCCCCTTTCCCTCCACCTCCATGGCAGCTACCCGAGAAGAGAGACCCATGCCAGACCCACAGCTCCATTGGCGTGGGTCGCCTCTGCGGCTGCGCAACAGTCTTAGATAGTACTGACTTTACGATCAAGTCCTTCCCAGGATCTTTCACATTTATACACTGTATACAGTTCTAGACAGGTTCTGATACACGCCATCCCAGTAAGCCTAGCAAGAAGCCAGAGCAACCCACACATCATGCGGTCAGTCATTCCTAACATCCAGACTCCATAGTTCCTCAGAGCTCCACCCAAGAGAAAACCTGATCTGTCCCCTTTAAGTTTCATCACTAAATGCTCGGAGATGAGAGCCTTCTATTGAGAGCATACCACCTACACGGCAGAGCCTGGCAAGCTACCAGTTTTTTATTTGATGTGCCAAAAACCAGTAACAATTATGGACCTCAATTCCATGACCTGAAGAATGGTTTGAGGCTCTTCCTGTCCCTGGAGCAAGCAGATGCCCTTGGGCTACACTTCCTTGTGACAGGATGTATGGAGATGTTACTGGTGCCCGCTCGAGCAAATCGATGAACAACGGTAAGACAGTGATACAATGAGAGACTTTGGCTGCAGAGATAGTACAGCAGGCAGAGTGTGTGCCCTTAGCACACAGCCAGCCCGGGTCAATTCCCAGCACCTCATAGCCCACCTCCCACCACCTCTACCACAAGCACCACCAGGAGTGGCCCCTGAGCACAGAGCCAGTGTCCCTTTCCACTGGGTGTGGCCAACCCGCCCCTATAATCCCCTCCCTGAAAGTAAAGATAAAGAAAAATAAAGAGGCAGAAAGGCCCAGGTTGGCTGGCAGAGGGCTGGGAAGGAGCCAGAATGGATGCTGGCTGTGGGGAGAGGGCGAGAAGGAATTCTAAGTAGAGCATAAAGGTAAAGAGATGGGAGAGGGCTGAACTTATGTGGGAAGCCACCGGGTTGGCAGAGTGGGTGTTTGGGCAAAGAGGCTATAATTAGATATATGAGACAATGAGGTGCTGTTGGAGTCCCTAGCCAGGGAGTCTGTGTGTAAACTCTAGAGGAAGATGAACGGGTGGTAGAGAGGCCACAGAGGGTGGGCTGGTAAAGAGCAAGGCGGAGGCTTTGAGAATGAACTTCAGAGAGTCTTTTCCAAGTCCAGTCAAGAGATGATGAATTCTAATTGCTGAATTCCAATTGTGCTTCCAGGGACTTGGGCCCAAGAATCTTCCAGCAAGGGAATTACCCGGAGCAGGGAAAGGAGAGAAGTGGGAATCAGAGATGACAGCCCCATTTCAAGCTTGGGTAATTAGGAAAATGCAGGGAGCAGGGAGAGGGTGGCATTTACCAAAACCAACAAGTCAGCAAGAGCAGGTTGGGGGGTAGGGGTGGCGGGCAGTGTTGGAAATAATGAATTTCGATTTCGAGATCCCGAAGTTTGAAATGTCAGAGTGCTGTCAAGACAGACAGATAGCAAAGAGTATCATGCAAGCCCTGAGATAAAGCATCACCGACAAGAGTGAAAGCTAGTGATACAGGCAGACTCACACAGCTGTGAGAATCAGTCTGTCTCTTTACTACACGAGAGAGGCCGGCAAACCAGCACAGAGCTATCAATGACCTTCCAGGCTTAACGTCCAACAGAAGGTCCTACCATCAAGTTCGCTGGAAGAAGGCAGACAAGAGGACACCTTCCCCAGCAGGGTGGGGCGGGGGATTCTGGTTGGGAAAAGGAAGATAAGAGGCACCTAAAGAAATGCCTGTCCGGGGCCGGAGTGATAGCACAGTGGGTGGGGCATTTGCCTTGTATGCAGCCAACTCAGGTTCAATTCCCGGCATCCCATATGGTCCCCTGAGCACCGCCAGGAATAAATCCTAAGTGCAGAGCCAGGAGTAATCCCTGAGAATTGCCAGGTCTGACCCAAAAAAGCAAAAAAAAAAAAAAAAAAAAGATAAAAAAATGCCTGTGTCATATCCCAGAGGCAGCCACATGAGATGTGGAGCCTCCTGGAAATAGGGAAGCCAGCCAGGGGGAGTGGGGAGAGAGGCCCTTGGGGGGCGGGGGAGGCGGAAGTGGGAGGTAGATGGCAGGAAGCTGAGACACCCAGCTTGGGCATCAGGCAATCAAGCTCCAAGCCAATGGGCTATAAATGGCTCTCACTGGCACCAACCCAAGTGGTAAAAATGATTTGTTTTCCCCCAGAGCAAGAGGCTTTGCTGGAGGTGCCACCTTCTGTCTGGTCTCCAAATGACGAAGGGAACTTTTGCCAACCTGAGTTGTTCTTCCTCTGAGCAGCCTGGCCAGAGGAGGGACAAAAAAGGAGGACTTGGCAGGTAGGTGTGTGGTCGGGGGAGGTCATGGCAATGGGGGCCAGAGTTAGTTGTGTTTGGGGAGGTCACAGCAATGGGGGCCAGAGGTAGGTGTGTTTGGGGAGGTCATGGCAATGGGGGGCCAGAGGTAATGTGTTTGAAGGAGGGCATGGCAATGGGGGCCAGAAGAGAGCTTGTTCTAGTCAAGTTCTTCCTTCCCGCCTCTCCTGTCTCTCCACTGCACTTGGACCCTCATCGCCCCTTTCTCATCACCACGTTTACTCACAAGGCTCCCATGACAATCAGACAACCCCATCTCCCCACCCCTGCCACAGCCACAGCCACTCTTCTGAAACTTTCTGGGAGGGACCAGAACCTTTCCCAGATGCCATGGAAGGCGAGCAGTAAGCTCAGCTGGACGTTGGGGCTTTACAGAAAGCCTGTACCACATTCTTGGCTGGGATGAGAACTTTTTATGATTGGACCAGAGAAACAGTACAGTGGGTTAAGGCTTGTCTTTCACATGCAGCTGACCTGAATTCAATTCAACCTGAGTTCTCCCAAGCCCCACTAAGAGTGATTCCTGAGGTCAGAGCCCAGGGATAAGTCCTGAGCATTGCTGGGTATGATAGTCCAAAAATGTAGACAAATAAACAACAACCAAAAAACAACTCACAAAAACTCACCATAGACCAAGGCATCCATGTTGGCCTTTGGCCGACACAGCCCTGGTTCTGGCTTCCCCCATGGCTCCCTGTACCCATGTTTCCTCTCATTCCGGCCAAAGCTGGTTTCCAGCACAGAGACTGAATCTGCCTCCTGGGGAAGAGCCTCATTCTCCCCTGCTCTGGAGCTTGGGCCAGGGAGAAGATTCTAGAAGGTTCTGGTCCTGGTTCTTCAAGGCTTCCTGTCCATGGCCCTCCCAAATGCCAGCCATGTTTCTTTACCAACAGTCACTTTCCTGCCCATTAGGGAGGTGAGTTTTTTTAGGAGCTTGGTCTAGTTTTATTTGTTTCTGTTTGGGGACCATCCTTGGTGGTGCTCAGGAGACCATGCTGTCCCAGAGTCAAATCTGGGTCACCGACTATCATGGGAGCCCAGGTGCTTGGGCTGACTCCTGGGCCCATGCAGATGGTGCCCTTTGAGCCATCTGCCCTGCCCTGGTTGGGCTCTGTGGAGGGCCAGGTCATACAATAGGACCTCTGGCACTGTGCTGTCTGGACTTTGGTTCTGTCCTGAGGCTGCAATGGAACCCCAGACCCATGGAACTCAGGGCCTGTTGCTGAGTGTGCCCCCAGCAATGCCCGGTGCACACCAGGGCAGACCTGGTTCAGGAGCAGCAATCCCCGAGTCTCTCCAGCCCCCAATCGTGCCCTCCAAGGCCAGTCTGGCACTCCCATGCCCAGACAGCACCAGAGCTGGGCCCCAGGGCTGCCATCCATTCTACCCACAAAGCATCTCAGTTCTCCCAGGGGCTAAAGGGGTAGGATAGGGGGGTGAGCCTGGCCACCTCTGAGCTGGTACCAGACTTGCCCTCCCTTCTTGGGTCCCATATGGGTCAATGCACCCCCTTCCTGAACAGGGCACCTATTCTAACACTTCCTGTTGTGCCACGGTTGTCTTCCTCTGTGCTGGGACTGCCTGGCACAGAGCAAGGTGGTACAGGCACCCACACGCACACCCTCTACCTCCTGCACCAATAACTAACATGGCTGTTGGCCCTGACCTATATGTGTGTGTATATAAATATGTATATATATGTAGATAGATAGATAGATAGATAGATAGATAGATAGATAGATAGATAGATAGATAGATAGATAGATAGATAGATAGATAGATAGATAGATAGATAGATAGATAGATAGATAGATAGATAGATAGATAGATAGATGATAGATAGATAGATAGATGATAGATAGATAGATAGATAGATAGATAGATAGATAGAAAGATAGATAGATAGATAGATAGATAGATAGATAGATAGATAGATAGATAGATAGATAGATAGATAGATAGATAGATAGATAGATAGATAGATAGATAGATAGATAGATAGATAGATAGATAGATAGATAGATAGATAGATAGATAGATAGATAGATAGATAGAGATATAAACTGGGGCTGTTTTCTAGCTCTTAGTGAGGCCCCAACCCCATCCTCAGCCACCACATATTAAATTATCTTCTTTATAGTCTCAAATATTGAGGCTGCAAGAAATGTCAGGCTAATTGGATGTTGGCCTCCTGCTTCTTGCCTCCTCAGTGGGCTGAGCAAGCAACTTACCCTCCAGCTCTTCCTCCTCCTGCCCTTGCTTACATGGCAAAGATCTTCTACAGGAAGGGGTCATTTGTCCTTCGGGGGACCAATGGATGCCAGGTCCTGCCGCTTTCACACCCCTCACGCCCCTAGATCATAGTCCCTTAAGTCTGGGATTTGGGTTGAAGTGACTCTGCAGAGGGGCTCCGGACTCTCCAGCTCAGAGAAGAGGAGAGTGTGGAGGAAGGAGGAGCGCACCTCCAGTATGTGGGGGGGATAGTTTTGGGGGATGTTCCCATCCTGGTCCTCTTCCTCCTTTTCAAGCCACCATGGCAAAGTCACCTCCTGGGGTCAGGGACAAGCCTTCTGTACCCACCCCTGTCCCCAGGAGCTTGCTGGGGTGCCTGGGAGCTGCCAGGTATGGGTTTTTGGGAGAAAACTGTGAATCGTGCTCCAGGAGACTGGGGCATCCTGACTCTGTGCCAGATGCTACTTTCTTGTGACTTCTGGGCCTTTGGCTGAAACCTGATATGGTAGCCTAGGCCGCCCTCAGCACTCAGTGCTACTGACCTTGGCTGTTACCCACCTCAGTGGCCTCTCTCCAGGCGCTTTCCTGCCCTCCTTCCCCGAGACTGTTGGAGCACTGTGTCACCATGCTCTTGAGGAGCATGGCCACTGTGAGTGGCCAGTCACCTCTGCCAGGCTCTAACGGGTCCCTTCTCTGTTGTCCCTCTTGAGCTGGAGCCCATGGATGTCACTGTTCTCAGCAGCTGGTTGTGTTTGGTCTGGTCTGCCTGGCCCAAGGTTGGAGGGCAAATGGCATTTCCTCACTGGGATTTCAACAGCTCAGAGGTCAACTCCTCCAGCCCAGAACTTAGGAGTCAATAACTTTTACTTGCTCACTCGGATCCTCGTCCTAGCTCTACAGAGAGGCTTTGATCACAGCGTACTGACACTGGAGCTGGGTCATGGACATGCTTTATAAATACATCAGCAGCGCTCTTTCCACTGCCCATGTCATCGGAGCAGGGGGAGAGGGAGGGAGCAGGAAGTCGAAACCAGGCAGAGGAATCGAATACTCCTAGTAACCACCCACATGCCTTGGAGGGTTCAAGGGGCCTCTAGGAATCTTTTCCAAGAAGAGGGTCATCTCGGGGCATTTCCAGGAGAAGGAAATATCCAAGGACCATAGAATGCACTCTCTGAGTAACCATCATTCCATCCAATACACAAGTGGCTTCAAGTGCAGATTCAAGTGTATTTGTTAGACGTTTTTCCCCCATCACACTTGGGCAGTGCAAAGCCAGATTGGAGGGAGCAACGCAGTGCTCAGAGAAGCTGACTGACTGACATAGGCCCCCTGCTAAACCCCCCAGCAGAGTGGCTCACACCCCAGTGAGGACCCTTCCATCAGCTCTAACCCTATC